>QANT01009167.1:0-16367 GCA_003254885.1 Purshia tridentata | reverse complement strand
TTTTCATTCTTCTTTGTAGGTGAACATGTGCCATTGCTTGTAAAACACCTGTTGAACATGAATCTCAGTTTAGAAAATATAAAACAGCGCAGACCATATGTGGGCAACTATAATTTCACAATTGTCAGCAAAAATTAAGGCCTGCTCTTTTAAATCGAGTCATTCTAAAATGTAGGGATATATTGTGATAACAGCTTAGTGATTTTTTTTTCGTTTCAAGGCCAAAATGAAAAAGATTCTTAGGGCATGTAAGAAGTGCTTTTACTCGGTAGTGTTTTCATTAGAAGTGTTTTTGTTAAAAATACCTATATTTTTTTAAAAAAATATTCAAGTGCTTTTTCTCAATGTACTTAAATGTAGGGATAGGCACGAGTCGGTTTAATTTGGTTTTAAAAATTCAAGTGTTTCCTGTGAATGTGCTTAAAAATAAGGTGAGCACGGGTCGTGTTAGTTCAATTTTGGGCCGAACCCGTATACTAAATAATGTTAAAGTCAGTTATGGTTAGCTGGTTTGAACGTTATGGGCTTGGTTAAAAAAAACATAGAGATTTAGGCCTAAGTAACATTTAAATTCATAGCCCATGGTTATGTTTAGAATTTTCCTTTTTTTTCCGGTCAACATGTTTTTTTTTTTGTGCCAGGATGGTCAACATATTTAAAATTTCATGAAACACACATATTGCCCTTTAATATTAACTTACTCATGCCAAATTGTATCTCTCTCGCTCCCCTCTAACAGCAGCACAGATTGCATTTACATATCACTATGCCAAAAATATAAGAATTACAAATATATAAATTCCAGAAATACAAATTGAGAAGAAAATCACCTTATCTATTCTATACCTGTTAATTGACATTTTTAAAAAAAAAAATTAAAACCCGAAATAATTTTCTTCCCCAAAAATTGAGTGAAAGCGTGACAAGAGTCCACAGGCACTTTAAAGAAGCGTAATAAGAATGAAAAGAAGAACAGCAGCAATGAAGGAATACTTAACAGCAGCAACGAGTATAGCCAATGCGATGATCACCAGCTGCCACAGCACCTGCACACTCGCCCACGTCAGCAGCCCCGTCAATCCGACGGCCAAGATGTTGTTCGGATCCGGGTCCAGTAGCAAATCGCCCCATCTGATGTTCCCGAATACGGGCCCTTGATTCTTCCTCAAATCATCGTCGCCGTCTGACCCAATTCCTTCTTGTTCTCTTTCTTTCACTTCTTCCCTCTCCTTCGAATCCGGGTTCAACCCATTGTTGTTGCTCGCAAGTATAACGAATCTTTCGGGTCTTATTGGGATTCGGGTTCGGGTCTTGAGGAGTGAAGAGGAGGAGAAATTGATGGGGAGAGGTCTTGGGGTTGAAGTTGGACGAGGTGGGATTGGTGGGTGTGAGAGTGCAGTGACCCCTAACATATTTTCCTGCTCATTAAAATTTTCTAGGACAATGAAGAAAAGGAAAACGAAATGGGAATATGAATATGGGATGTTTAAATTCAAGCCGATTTAATTTTTGTTTTTTCTCCAATTTTAATAGTAGAGATGGGCAGGGTGGTGAGTGATTCTGGGCCTTATGGGTTTGTATTCTGGGTTGGGTTGACAATTTGTTCAGTTAGGCTTGGACCCCAAATTTCTTTTTGGTTGAGGACCCCGGTATAAGATATGAGGTAAAAATGTAAATTTTTTTTTGTTTTTTTCAAAAAATGATTAGTAAGTTTACTTTAAGCCCCATAATGATAAATCAACTCACATCGACATTTCAATATTATTAATGTCCTTTTTAAATAAAAAAATGATAACTAGCTCCTATTATAACTAGAGGCACTAATTTTATTATGTCGAACGTGGTTTTTTTTTTTTTTTTTTCATGTACTGGCGATTAACAATAGCTCGCATATAGTAACACTAGACTTTTGTCACGTGCTAACGCACATGCAGATAATATTTTTGAATTATAAATTTTTTACATTATGTAGTATTATTTATTTTTTAAGTAATTATTTAAAAAAAATTAAAAATTTTATAACTCCCCACTCTCTCCACCTAACAAGGTGGTAGAGTGTTTTTATTTTATTTCTTAATTTTTTTAATAGCTTAATTTTACATTTGTATCATTAACTTTATTATATTAGTTTAATTTAATTCTTTAATCTAGTCAAGGGTTATTTAAGTCATTCAGAATTTAGTGAAGTCTGTAACACCAAAAGTGTCTCTTGACTTTATAATAATAAAAATAATGGTTGATATTTTGCATTAACCATGGGCAGATAGTTACTGCTCGGTGTTAACAAATAGTAACATTATTATCACTCTTGAAATTGAGGTTGCCGTGATTCCATAAGCTTGATATTTTGCGTTTGACTTTTTTTGTACTAATACTACTCTGACTATTGGGAGTGTACACATTTATCACCCAAAACAAAATTTTAAAATCCACCCATTCATACTTACACAAAGATGACAATGTGGCACCTACAGTTTACTTCCGTCAAAAATTTTGTTAACATATTAACTGTAGCATTAAAAATTTTAAAAAATGATAATTCATAATAAACCCACACAAGTTTTTCAGTTGACCAAACTAACTCTTCTCATATAAAAATGTAAAATATAATATTTAATCAACTAAAAAAAGGAAAAAACATTAAAATGAAAAATTAGAAAAAAAGAAAAAGAATGGGCTTGCATAGCACCCCCTATTTTCCAAAATGGGCATAAAATAATCCTAAAATATATATAATATTTTTATGAATTTATTGATTTACGTCATATTTTAAAGTGCATATATGCAAATGTATTGAAAAGGAATTTTTTTTGCTTTTCTAAGAGGTTTTATGAGATGAGAAAAATCAGGTACTAATGTAAATATATATTCTAAAATCACATGAAAACTAACATTCATACTAATCTTATCGAGATGCCAATATAATATATTGATCCATATAGGGGTAATAACTAAATGGGTTTTAGCCACGATCCTTTGTGAGTATTAATGAAGATAATATTTTGCTGAGTACACGTACACATCAAATATTAGTATTGAAAATATGATTGATGCTTCCCATATCTAAGTCTGATGATTCCACTCTTCCTTGAACTTCCTTGAAGAGTTTCATGTTAGACACTTCAACAAAAAATTTCTTCACACTTCAGTCAATGAATGACCAAAATTGTGCTCTTCGGCTTCCTGACCAAAATTAATGCAAAGGACCGTATAAATAGTTTGTCTTTGTGTACGTTGTAACATCCTAACTTTTTTATTTATGCATGGCATAAATTGACTTACATTTAGTTAATTAGGGTCAACAGTGGATCTTATAATGAAAATTGACACATTACTGTGTCTTCATTTAATTTCAATTCACCAAACTGTTTTGGTACCGCACTCTTATGAGAATTGACATGTTAATTAATTGCTTCCAATATCTCATATTTTAAAGTATATATGCGTATATGCATTTAAATTGAAAATAATTGTTTTTGGTGTTTTAAGAGGTTTTATGAGATCGAAATTAAAAATTACTAATATTAATATATATGCTGAAATCACATGTGACATTCATACTAATTTTATTGAGATCCCAATATGCTATATATATGATCTATATGATGGGTAATAAGTAATGAGTTGTAGCCACAATCATCTTGTGAATATTGATGAAGACAAAATAGGCTTATTCACAAAATAAACAATTTTTTTTTTTCCCTTTGCCCTTTAGAGTTAAATTTTTCCACTTTGTCCCTCAAACTTTACAACTATTAACTCCATCCATTAGTTCATTAAAAAAGCTAACATGGCGCCTATGTGGATGGGCATTTTGGAAATTTATTGTTTATCATCTTCAACCTACAGCCCCTGTTTTCCAATTTTTATCTCAACTTTGACTTGACTTTTCACCCACAAACCTTCACCAAATTCAACAATCTCATACTCATTTTGAAAATATGCATCTACTCTTTACTACCATATAAAGATCACTTAAAACGAAGGGCTAACAATCCCGATATTTTGCCTCAAAGTAGGATACCTGAAAACTGAAATTTTCATAAAATTTGTAGATTTTTTCATTTCATCCAACTTCAATTTTCTTTGATACTAACACCCCAAATCGGTTTCTTAGGCTACTAAAAACATATTTAAAGCCTCCTAATCCATCTCCCAACCTTAAACCAACCTAGTAATCAAAATTGAAATCAAGAACACAAACCCCAAAATCATTAATTAAGGACACCCATTCGAAAATCACTTGAATCCTCACTTAATTCATAGGTTGTTCAAACCCCAAAATCATTAATTAAGGACACCCATTCAAAAATCACTTGAATCCTCACTTAATTCATAGGTTGTTTTAGTAAATAAAAAAAAAAAACCAAGAAGTTGCTGGAGCAACTTCCTGGTTGTGTGGGTGGTGTTTAAGAATCAAAGGAAACTGAAGTTGGATGAAAATTCAAAAATATGGAAATTTTCTAGAAATTTCAATTTTCCAGCCGATAGCCTACTTTGAGGCCAATCATCTGAAGTTCTAGAGCTCAGTTTTAAGTGATCTTTATATGGTTGTAAGAAGATATATATATATATATGTATATATATAACTTCAAAACGAATATAAGAATACTAAATTTAGTAGAAGTTTGATGTCAAAAACTGGGCCAAAGTTGATATAAATACTGAAAAAAACAAGGTCTGGAGGTTGAAGATGATGAATAGTAAATTACTAAAATGATCATCCACGCCAGCTTTTTTAACGGGCTAATAGATGGAGTTGACAAAACTTGAGTTGTATGAGTCATTTGTAAAGTTATACGGGCAAAATTAAAAAATTTAACTTTAAATGAGTAAAGTGTGAGAGAAAAAGTTTATTTCAAAGGGTATTTTCCTTAATAATACGTTTTACTCTCTTACACATCATATGTTAGCATTACAAATGTTATTGATGCTTTGGGTAGGCCCTCTAGATACAAGTATGATCGTTCACTCTTCCTCGAACTTGCATGAAGAGCCTTCATGACAACAAATGCATCTCACCTAAATAAATAAATAAAAGCAATTAAAAGATCAAGTTGCCATCTTTGTTCCCAACAAATGATCAAAAAATCTCATGCAGCTTTACGATCTACTCGTCATCTAGCTTTGCTATCACAAACACTTTGTTCTTAGTACTCATTTTGCCGCGATTTAGGACTTTGAATTAATGAAATAGTTCAGATCACTGATCCGGTCCCAACTTTTCGAACTTAATTAGTTTCCATCAAAACATATTTTCCTTTATCTAATATAACCGAACAGATAACTCTACAGATTATATGTATTTGTGTATATATTTTTTCTCTCTATTATAAGGGTGGTAATGAAATTGGTCGAGAAAATTAGGGTTAAGATGTAAAGGAGTATTGGTCAATTGGGGTACAAAGGTTCATCGTTGGACTAGCTCAAGAAGATCGTGAATAATCTCAACAACATGTGGCACAAGTTAACGGCAGACCCACCATTAAAGGGGGTTAGTTTGGGGCTTTTAAAAAAAAAATTAGTTTATATTATTATTATATTTTTTAAATATAATTTTCGGTTGTGAATTGAAGTTGATTTAATTGACCGAAGAGAAAAACTTCCTTCTACACACCTAAGTTCAAACTGTCTCTCTCCCAAAATATAATTTTTGATTATGTAATTTGAATTGTACAATAGCCAAGGAAGCATTTTTTATGGAAATTTTGGTAGAGACGAAAATAATAACGTTAGAATTTATAAAACGAATTAAAAAACCAAATTGAGAAATAGAAAATTCAGGAACCATAGCTATAATTAGCCCTAAAATTATTAGTAACTTTCTCAAAACCTAATGGTAAGAAAATTAAATACTTAATTGCACATAGTGAGTTTGACAATAACCACTACTGTTTGCTAGCATCTTGTAGACTGAAATTCAGTTTTGGTGGGCCTGTGTCTAGATATCTCCCACAAAGAAAAAGCTTAGTTTTCTATTCACCCTAAAAAAAATAAAAAGCTTTTTTGTCTTTTAAGTGTGATTTATGAGAACTATATCCAATGATGAGTTTGGAACTCTGGAAAGAGTCCGAAAGATTCAAGAGGCCTCTGTTTGGTTCTCTAGCTTGGAAACACAGTAATCCTATCAGGGTCTATCTTTTTAATCCAAGTTGTCCGTACAAAAGCTGAGTGATAAGCTAGCAGTGTCGCAGTGATGTACAGCTGTGAAAGAAGGCCCCACAATCCCTTTTAGGCTAAGACAATATCAAAATACTCATAAGCATCCATATCAGGCTTCAAAAAACCACTTTTGCAGCTGTTTTGCTTTATTTGGTTTGTTCAATTACAGAGTCTAACCTCAATTATTTAGACGTGGGGTCTTGCCATGTGAGCAGAGAAGGCTAAGTGACTGTTTAATGGAGAGCAAAATTGTAAAGGGTACAAAGCAGAACCAAGTAGAAAAGGGTTTAATTGAGAGCTTGCATTGGGTGTACCAAGACTTTGGGTTCTCGATGTTATGAGTTTGTGAGGCTGAGAATTATATTTTTACCATAGTTTTGGTACTATTATACTAGACTTTTGACACACACTGACGTATACATATAAAAAGAACTAAACTTTATAATTTCTCACCCTTTCTACCTAATGAGGTAATGGAGTATTTTTGTTTTTATTTTTTAATTTTTTTAATGGCTATTTTACATTTATACCCTTAACTTTATTAGATTAGTTTAATTTAACTCTTCATAATTTTATTAAAGCCTGTAACATCAAACTCTTCTCTTAGCTTTATAATATTAAAGATGTGTATAAAAACTATGATATATGTTGAGAGAAATCTCACATTAAAAATGTGAGGGTCTTTCTAGTGGTTTATAAGGGTTTGGATTACTTCTCCCATTACCAATTAATGTTGGGATGGATGACTAAATTCCTTCTTAGTATCAGAGCAATTTATCCACGTGATGATGTTAGGCTTGAAAGGATGCCACAGGTGCGAGGGCATGTTGAGAGAAATCTCACATTGAAGATGTGAGGTTCTTGTTAGTAGTTTATGAAGAAATTTAGGCATCTATCCCAAAATCAATTGGCAATGAGAGGAGTAGCCCAAATCCTTATAAACCACTAGCAAGACCCTTACATCTTCAATGTAGTGTGGCTATTTAGGCGTATCACGTGAATAACGTGCTCTGATACCATGAAAAAATTTAGGCATCCATCCCAAAACCAATTGGCAATGAGAGGAGTAGCTCAAACCCTTATAAACCACTAGTAAGGCCCTCACATCTTCAATGTGGGATATCTCTCTACAGTTTATAAAAGTTTTGACTACTCCTCCCATTGCCAATTAGTTTTGGGATGAATAATTCTTTTATGGTATTAGAGCAAGTTATTCACATGATAAGCCCAAACAACTACACATGCTCCCACATAACCCTATATAAATGGTCCACATGCTAAGCTTGAAATGATGCCACACGTGCGAGGGCGTGTTGAGAGAAATCCCACATTAAAGATGTAAGGTTCTTACTAATAGTTTATTAGGGTTTGAACTACTCTTTCTATTGCCAATTAGTTTTGAAATAGATACCTAAATTCTTTTATATATCATATAGTTAACAAATTTTATTATAATTTGGTTGGCAGTGGAGTTTCAATCTCACCCTTTTATCAACGTACCTAGCCAAGTTTTTTGAACCTTTTAAATTTATACGATCTTTCGTTCTTTTTGTCTTTATTTATTACTTCCATATTTCTGTTGCATGATTTTATATGATTTTTATGTGGATCTTGTCATACACTGTATTAGGTTCTCATAGGGGGAGTTGTATCTAGCCGGCTTAACGTTTGAAGTAGAGATCTCCTGTCTACCCGAGACCCACTAAAACTTTATATATGCTTTTAAATAGAAAAAAGGCTTTACAGTTGTTTCATCTGAGTTTATATAACCTGTCGCTTTTCATTTAGGACTTTTAGTTTGTCATTTAAGGTGTGCTTTGATTCATTAATTTGTCGCCTAGACTGGCATGCTTAATTGTATTGTATTGGATTTAAATTATAGTAACTTAGCTCCAAGTATTAAATCACTAATATATTTGGTGTAATTATAATTAGCTCCAAGTTCTTTAATAAATTATAGTAAGTTTATTAGTGGTTTGGTACTTGGAGCTAATTGACTATAATTTTGTGTATCTATAAAAATACAACAGTTACTAGTGCATTTATGAAATTATTATATTTGTAAAAATACAATAAGTGCATTTCTAAATAACTCATAAATTGTCTTTTACACGGATTTAGTGTGTTTTATATCAAGTTTATTAGCAGTATTGAAGCTAATTTAAGTAATAAATTGGCATTGGCCCGCTATTGATAATTTCATACACCGATCGAGTTAGCACCGATGTTAACTTGATATCCATCATCATTCACTATTATACATACCAACCACTTCAGCAAACTTGATATGCAACCACACAACTCCAGCAGCACATACACATTTTGCAACAAGTGAGCCATGTTTAGCCGCCAGCTATATGCATGGTGCAGTAGTCAAAAGGTAAACAACACGGATGGTACTGTTTGTACAGCATCGATTAATTCCTATTATATATATATCATCCTTGTGTATGTCAGTATGTGCAGTAACTTTCCATCTGTCATTACGTATGCCCCTTTTTTTCTCTCTGTCATACACACAGAGAGTGGAGTGATGCAAGACCTGACGAAAATTGCGGTAGACTCGGATCCTGTCTCTAATGGAAAAAGCTCACATTCTGCACACAAAACATCTCGCCTTTTTTTATTTCTTTCTTTGCTAACACTCTCAAGTGGTGTTTATTATTAAAGCTCTTTTAAGTCACTGCTTCAAATCTCTCTCTCTCGATCTCCATCTGTCTCTCTAGTGGTGTAGATATGGATGATTACGGAGTTCCAGATCTCCGGCAGCTGATGACCTCCTCATCAGAAACCCAATTCTGTACGACCTCACAATTCTCAGAGCCATTTTCCGTACACCGAAATCTAACACCAATTGCACCCCATTACCAATACCACCACCACCACCAGCAGCAGCAGCAACCCATAGTGATAGGCCATGAGTTTGTTCCTTCTATTGCTATGAGTAGTACAAGTGCTGCAAATAATGTTGTCACCAGTAGTTCAGTTGCTTCATTGTATGGGCTACATCATCATCAGTTGGAGTATGGATGGAATATTAATGTTAATGGCATTGTTAGCAGTGATGGAGATCAGAATAATAATAATACTAGTAGATGGCCAAGACAGGAGACTCTTACTCTTCTTGAGATTAGATCCGCTCTTGATTCCAAGTTCAAGGAGACCAATCAGAAAGGACCATTGTGGGAAGATATCTCTAGGTATTTCTATTGTTTTTACACAATTTTTTTTCTACTTATTTCTCTAATTTTCTTTATTAATACATCAAGATGGCTTTTGTCTGTTGATCACTTTACTTCAAGCGGGTATATAAAAAAATTAAAAAAAGATGTCTGTTCTTTTTCTTTTTCAACAATCCTAGATTTAGCTATGTTCATATATGTTATTTTCTTAGATATAGTAGTCATGACAGGGCTTTTGAGTGAATTGATGTTTCATCTTCTGAGCTAATTAATGCTTGAAAATGACAAACCATTTGTGTTAACTTAAGAGACCTAGCTAGCTAGGTATTCTTTTTCTTATTTATTCTGGTTTTGGTATGCAAAATTAGTAACTGGTCGAAATGCACTCTCTCTGCAACATCTGTGTTTTCTAGTTGAGGGACCTTCGATCTTGCTCAATTAGGGCAATGGACTTAACTCTAAAAAGTCCAGACTACATTCCATATGACATCATTAATGTGGAATGTTTTGATTAATTTAATCCTAATGTCTAATTGAAATGCTTAAATTGAAAAATCTAGCTGAATATGTTAATCTCAATTAATAATAATAGTGCTATTTGAAGGAATGTTGTGGGTATACTTTAATAATTCCAACACATATATCATATCTTGTTAATATAAATATTTTTTTACTAAGATAATTTTCTCCTATTCCTCTATAAAAATTTTGTGTTGATATTGTGTTTATGTCTAAAACGATTTATATTAGATTTGAGGAGTTAAAGTTGAGTATTTAAAGTTTATTATATATATATTATACAGATATATAATGAAATGGAAGTCTCTAAAACCTCCTAATTTTTTAGACATAAGTATGATGTTAATATGAAAGAGATCAATAGAGAGAATCCTGACTCGATAGGAAGCACATGAACGTGCATGTTTTCACTACTAGAAAATGGGGTGATAGTGGCGGCTAAAGTTTTAAACTAAATTAAATCCCCTCCTGTTTTGCTATATATTTTCTTGGTACTCTTTTTTTATGTATAGGATAATGGCTCAAGAACATGGATACCAGAGGAGTGGTAAAAAATGCAAAGAGAAGTTTGAAAACTTGTACAAGTACTACAAGAAGACCAAGGAAGGCAAAGCTGGGAGACAAGATGGGAAGCACTACAGGTTCTTTCGTCAGCTTGATGCAATTTATGGAAAAACTACAAACTCTCTTCTTTATGATCACAGTACTCAAAATTATGACACTATTAACCAAGAAAGTCAACAAGTTGTAGCGCAAGACCAAAAGCTCTCCGAGAGCCTCAGTTATTCAACTCATGAATTTGAAACCTCGTCCACTTCGGAGAACAATGATCATGATCATGATTTTTCAGCCATTGATTTTATGATGAATCAATCAGTGGGAAAGCTTAAAAATGGGAAACCAACTTTTGCAAAGGTTAAGAAGAGCTGGAAAGCAAAGATGGAGGAGTTTGTGAATTCAGAAATGAGAAATGTAATAGAAAAGCAGGAGGCATGGATGGAGAAGATGTTAAAGAGTGTTGAAGATAGAGAGGATGAGAATCTTGCTAAAGAAGAAGAAAGGAGGAAGCAAGAATCGGCGCGTTTGGATCAACAAGTACATGGATTTTGGGCTAAGGAGAGAGCATGGATCGAAGCTCGAGATGCTGCTATAATGGAGGCTCTATGCAAATTTACAGGTAAAAGATCTAACAACACTAACCAAGATGAGGACGACAAGGATGACACTAGAAATGAAATTGCTAATGAGACTATAAATTGTCGTGGGTGGACTGAGCATGAGGTTGCAAGTTTAATACAGCTGAGAACATTGATGGAGGAAAGTGGGTATTTGAAGGAAGGAGTTTGGGAGGAGATAGCAGAAAAAATGGGATGTTTGGGGTACAACCGGAGTGTAGAAGAGTGCAAAGAGAAATGGGAGAATGTAAGTAGTAGTGTGAAGTATGAAGATGATGATATTTTAAAAACTAGCATGTACTTTGGTCAGGTGCTACTTTCTTCCTATGAATTAGGCAGCCAGCAGGAAGTTTCAAAGCAAAGGCCTGAAGGGAACATGGGACTTCAATTGATGGATGAAGGCCTTGCATCACCCTCAAGTTCTAGTATGAGAGCCTTTCACATTGGGGTTAATGAAGAAGAAAATCTGTGGGAGAGATCATTTGGTGTGAAGCTCAGCAAAGGCAAGAACCAGTAAGTTATAAATAACGCAGAACGAATTTAAAAGTAATTAAAGACAATTGATCAGTACTTGTACTTCTCTTTGTGATTGTAAATATGTGACTTCTTGAGGTAGCATGACAATGTGTGTGTGCGCACACGTGTGTTGCTTTGGGGAAATGCTAATTTATTAATTAGTCCAAATAGTTGTTTTAGGGATCTTGGCTTTTCATTATTTTTTTACTACTTTTCTATTTTTATTTTAGAGAAATATTACGTGTCTTCTCTTTGTGCCTTCTTTTTGTACCTTCTCTTTTATTTTGTTCATTTGACAATGTAATATCACAATTGGAACCGTCTTTTCCATATCATCTCTACAAAAAATTAATTAAATCAGAAATTGTTTAATCATCTAATTATTATCATATAACAAACAGTAAATCTAACCGTTATCAAAACCATCTATTTATTTGATAACAGTTAGATGACTAAACGATTTCTGATTTAGTTAATATTTTACAGAGATAATCTATAAAAGATGATTTAAAAATTAAACGGTTTCGATCGTAAGGTTACATTGTCACATGAACAAAAGAAAAGAGAAGACATAAAAGAGAAAGCACATAACATTCCTCTTTATTTTAAAACAGTTGTCTTGAAAGTTTAAGAGTTAAGTGTTTTGTGTTTTCATTCTTTGAAAGCATTTTAAAACTTTCCAAAAATACTCGCAAACAAAAACTTCGTCTACACAATATATTAACGTCATTTATTAGTGCACAACTACTCATGTACACAACTACACATGCACATACAAGAGCTTATGCATATATATAGGGGTGGGCATTTTCAACGTAAAATCGTGGGACCGAACCAAACCGCCCTTAAAAAAATCGTAAAAAACTATGTTGATTTTTTTTGTCAAACACCGTTACAAGAATCGAACCAGATCACCCCTAATAGGTGTAAGTGCCGGTTTTATACCTAATAAAACCAAGTCGAACCAAACCGCACTGCAAATATATATAATATATAAAAAATTATAATTTTATAAATATATTTATGGTTTATATATAATTTTAAATTAAAAAGTGACCAAAAACATTATTTATGGTTTATTGTTTAATTTGTTTTGGACTTTTGGTTGGATTGGAATTTGGAAAGTGGAAACTATCAATTATCAAACACTATTAAACATAATTGGAATTTGGAATTTGGACTTTGTATTAGTGTATTACATGTACTTGTTACTTTGTTAGTTGTTAGTCCTTTTTAATTTGGGCTAAAAAAATTCTTAAAAACATATTTGGACTAAAAAAATACTCAAAAACACATCGAATTGTATATAGGCCTAATTGTTCACCAGTAATGCCGAACCAAACCGTAACCGTATAAGGTTTGGTTTGGTTTGATTTTCCTCTAATTCTTACAGTACAATGCACCAAACCACATCTTTTATATATTCACGGCGCGGTGCATGGTTTTGCACACACACTGCACCAAACCACACTACGCCCACCCCTACATATATACCTTAAATAGAGAAAGAGAAGTTAGAACTCTAAGGAAGAGGAATGCTAGCTATATATATCATCTTTCTTCTCCTGTTTATTACAGTGTATAGTGGCATATAATTGAAATCGTTTCAATCATGAAACTAGTACATGATAGAAAGGACAAGAGAATAGAGAAGAAAAAGAAAAAAGATAGCAATGACTAATGAGAAAATGGGGAGCATATAATTCTTATATAAGATTTTTTTTGTTATTTTATGGGTAACGTGCATGGTTTTACAACTCATGTGCATACGTTACCCCAGGTCATGGGACCAAGGGTAAAAACAGTCCTTTCTGCATCAACCCTTGAGGGGTTACCCCTGTCTTGTCCGTGCCCATGCCATGGCTAGGGCATACACACAGATTTTCTATTCCTTTTAAAATGTTCAATTTAGATTTAAAAGATTAGTGTTTTACGTACGACATTAAATTTTAAGTACGCTCCTGATCGAGCCTCGGCTTAGTAGGCTCATCCATAATGCTAGGTACCAAAATGTATGTTTTGGCATTATTTAAGCTTTAATAGTAGCTGAAAAGTTAGCAAATTAGATTTAAATTAATAAAATATTTCAATATTATATAATGGTTAATGTGGATTTTATTTTCTCATAAAGGTCAATGAGTTTTGAAATTTTATTCCACTTTAGATCACTAATCACAATCTGCCCGCTTGCTAATGTCATATATGTATTTTGATGCGTTGAAAAATATTAATTTGCTCATTTAATTCATTTTTTCATTACTTAATTATGATGTAAAATTACGATGTTGCCATTAATTTGGTTTAGGGTATACAAATGAAGTTTAAGATATATAAATGGAGTTTAGGTTTAGAGATGGAGTTTTTAGGGTTTATAATTATAGTTCTGGAGTTTATGACTTAGGGATTAAATTTTGAGTTTTTGGCTCAGAAGCTAAACCCTAAACCGTTTAATTTGCTACATAGTCAAAAATAAACTTAATACAAATATAAATCTGTATAGTAATGTATATTTATTGATTTCTTGTAATTTATATTTTTTCATTTTTATCAATGGTAACTAAAATGAAATTATAAAAAAGTGCATTAATTAATATGTAATTTTAAAAGTTTTATTGATTTATTTGTAATTGACTTTTGTAAAGTTATTTTACTGATCTGAATATATAAAAATCTAGTCCAGCATTTACAGGCTAGCTTGGACTTTCGAGCACTTAAAACTTTTTAAAATTTTTTAAAAATGAATTGCAATTGCATGATAATCACACCAATATTGTAACTTCGTTACAATCATTTCCTACTTCATTTATTATTTGTTAACTCATATTTCATTTAGGGTTTACGATCGAGGACCAAAATCCTCAACTTTAAAAAAGAATCCTATCTGTACCTTACAATTTACTCGAGATGCTAATAATTTCTCCTCCAAAAATACTCACTTTGCCCTTAGTTGTGTAGGGCTTGAAGTGAAGGTTTCACTGTTTCAGACAACGTTGTCATTGAATTCGATTCTGCTTCTGTCATGGGCTTGGTTAAAAGGAAAGTTAGTAACATTCATCCCATCTTTAGTTTTATTTATTTATTTGTGGAATCCATCTTCAGTTTTATTGTTAACTGCAAAGAAGTTATGAATAGGGATTGGGTATATAATATACTGAGAATAAAACTTAATTTTTGCCGATGATCGAGTGATCACTTGGCTAGCATGAGTCATAACTTTGGGTTGGGCTTCCATAAATAGTCTTTCTGCTCACCCTTCTCTATTGCCCCTGTTGGCAGCTGATGTCAATTTTTTTGACTTGGACTAAGAGACGGAGCCAAGATTTAAAATTTGGGTGGTTGAACTTTTTAATCCATTTATTTATAAATAAAGACTCGACAGTACGAATTACTGTGAGAGTGGTGAGGCAATCGACAGTCACCAAATGTTTTTCTCCAAATTTAATATCAGAAATTTCAAAATAAATTAGTAGTTGGACCTGATTATCAAATTGATGTAGAACGGATGACGAGAGAAATTATTTTTACTAAATTTTGTTCATGAGTTTAAGTATAGTCGATTTACATATCAAATTGAAGGGCATCGCGCTACGATTCCAACTCACTATTAATATAGTGATTAATAGGCTTTATTAGGCATCTGAGGTCATTTAGGGCCTCAAAACTGCATTCAAAGTTTCGAACCATTTTATTTATTTTTCGTTTTATTTTATTTGAGTTAGTTTTAACCCATGGGTCTTAATTATGTGATCGTTTAGCCTTAGGGTTTCATAAAAACGTATTTAAAGATTTTTCTATGTTTTTTTTTTACCAAAAGGATTTTTCTAAGTTGATGTTAGCACTTTTGACACTTTTTCAATAACACTTTGAGTTTTCTCTCAATTTTCCAAGTTTCCTGTTCTTTTAGGTATACGCTTGTAAATCTTGGTCTCTTACCGTGCATCACAAACGAAACTCATAATTAACAAAAATATTGATATTAGTTTGAAAGAAATACAACCCTAAGTTTTAAAGACAAAGGGTTGGGAAGAAATTGTAAACAAAACAATTAAGTTAGCCCAAGATTTGAGAAGTGTGGACTGTGGAGTCAATGAAGAAAATTATATGAGTAATAGAAATGTCAAAGGGGCAGCCTGAAGTGAGAGAGGAGCAGCTTGAAGCCTTGCAGATCGTGAAAAACAAGTTCGATGGGTTTTTTTTTCTTTTTTTGGGGTCTAATCTGATAGGTGTAATTGGAAGAGGAGAAAAATAAAATAATGAGCTGGCGATGGTTGGGCTGTATGTTATATATGTGGGTCGGCTAAAAAAAATTCAAGCCCAAAATTACATAGTCGAATTGGAAAATCAGTTGGGCTTGCTAGGGCAAAAAAGAAAAGGAAGAAGAACGTGCATCAGCTATTACAGCCACCCGACTCCACTGGCAGCTACGACCTTCATAAGTACCACATGCGCACAATCCTAGTGGTGTAATCTGTCATACACGAGCAATTCTGGCTGTTTTAAGGTTCCGCAAGGAATTCTTGAGCATTTCTATCCGACACCTTTAATCCGCCAGCATATCCTGTTCGTCAACAATAACACAGTGACAATGGCAAATGTCGAGCATTCGGTGAATAATATTCAGTGCTCGGCTCATTAAAGTGGACCGGCTGATCATGAACTTTTTCGTTTTGGACTTTTAAAAAAGGGCCTGAAAGACAAAAAAAAAAAAAAGCTGAGTTGGCTTTTTCAGTTAATTGGATAAATTACTTTTTAAGAAAAAGGAAAATTAAGAAGAAAGAACAAAACGAAAACAGTGTAGTAGTAAACTAGTTGG
>QANT01009165.1:0-18447 GCA_003254885.1 Purshia tridentata | reverse complement strand
AAAAAAAAAAAAAAACCCCCATGGGAGTGGTGGCAATGGGTTTAGGTGTGGGTATGGCAGTGGGTGTGGGTGTGGGTGTGGTAGTGGGTGGAGGATGGAGGGAGGAGAGGGAGAAGGAGGGAAATCAAGGCAAGGAGGCTGAGGGAGAGGAAGAGGGAGCGAGGCTGAGGCAGAGGAGGTTGATTTTCGGCAGTGGGGGGAGGAAGGAGATAGGGGAAAAAAGAGAGAATCTGACGCGGGGAGGTCCAGAGGAAGGAGAAAGGCAAAGAGAGAGAGAGAGGACGAAGAAGATGCAGAAATGAAGGCAATTATATTAATAATTAGGAAAGATGTGTTGGAAATATGATTTATTAATAATAAATAATTATTTGTTTAAATCATAGTTGGTTATACCCGTGCATACTAGAGGTTTTAGACAATCTTGTTCATTCTATCTGTATTTGTGAGAGAGTTTCTGCATATTTAATTCACTAGACATTATAATTTAAAGTGATATTACTGCATGGAGGAAGTGGTTGTATTTTGGGAGGTGAGCGCCGATTACCATAGCACTATGGGCAAGCATAAATTTTTCTAAGCAAGGACCAGGGCCGGTCTGACAATGTATTTTGGGTGATTGGATCTCTACAAAACATTAAAATGAATGAATTATGTTAAAAACCTTTTTTTATCTTCATTTTTTGTGTATGGATTCATGTAGATGAGGTAGCAACTCAGTGATTTTGAATATGGCAGTGGACTTATTGCCAAAAAAAAAAAAAANAAAAAAAAAAAAGAATATGGCAGTGGACTTGCAAAGAAGCAAATTATGCTCAAAACAATCTTAGATCTTCGCATTGAAACTCTTTCTTTCTATTTGCTTGATTATATTTTTCACAAAAAAAATTAATAGTTTTAGTTATTTTATGGGTTTTTTTTTAATAAGTCCATTTGGACTAAAACAGTGTTTAAAAAGTCCACATGCGGAAGAGAATTTTTCTGCCGGCCCACTTATTAATGCAGGTACTGTAGCACCGTCACTGTAGCGTGCTACAGTTTTTTTTGTTTTAAAAAAACAACCGTTTTTATTCTCTATATGTAAAGAATTGTTACTATTAAATAGTAACTATTCTAATTTTGTAAAAAAACTAAAAAACAAGACAACTATACATATTTTACTTTTTTTTTGGCATAAGCACCTCAAAAATAGCATAAAGCAACAAAATGAAAGACATTAATTTTTTTTTTCATATCTAAAAAATTACCACTGTTGAACAGTAATAACCAACTTATACAAATTTTACATATTTTTTTTTTATAAACACATCAAAAATAGCATAACAATAACAATTATATTATTTTTACTGTTGGGTGTAACAATTGCCTTATTGTTACTGTCGGACAGCAACAATCGCATTAATGTTACTGTCAGACAGCAACAATCGCATTAATGTTACTGTCGGACAGCAACAATCGCCTTAATGTTACTGTCGGACAGCAACAATCACCTTATTGTTACTGTCGAACAGCAACAATCTTATTATTACTATAAAAAAACTGATATATAGCCACTTATGTATGTAATTGGTCTATAAATTGGTACATTTTCCTCCTTACTCTCATCACCTCATTGGTATATTATTATAAATGTCAACAGGACAAATTTTTAAGCCTCAACAATCCATAAATATGAACTCTTTCACACAACACTGAAGTACCATGCTTAAAACCGACCAAGAGATTTTTTAACTGGCATTCCACGAGATAATTGCAACCTAGCAGAGTGGACAATATCTGCAAAACCAAAAGCATAGGAAAATGGTATCAGCACCCAAAATGTCAAACTTTCACATAATAAATTATTAGGATTTATATACCTCAAAAGTCTTATAAAGAAAATTGCTACTCACTTCATCCTCATCAGATTCATCCTCTGAAGCATCTGAACTGCTGGATGCGGCTTTCTTAGCAACTGTCCCATTTTTTGCAGCAACTGGCTTTTTCGCAGAAGCAGCAGGTTTCTGCAAACATCAAGACAGATTGTCTATGGGTAGATCAATTCTGAGACTTCTAAATATCCTGTCTTCTTTTCTGTTCCCTTGATCAAATTCAGATTCATCAATGCATAATCACATCTATATTCTATATAAGAATGAGAACAGCCTTGCTGTTACTTCCATATCCAAATATTGCATTCAACTAGGCCCAAACAAAGTTTAAACCCAACCATATAAAGTCACCTACATACATCACATCCCGAGTGTAGAGTTAATAACATATGGAAGCTAAAGAAATGGGAAATTTACAAGAGTTTTTTGGGAAGATAACAGTCATTACCAGAAACTTGGAGAATTCCAGTGATGCGTCCCAAACAGCAGTTCCCAAATGCTTTGAATTGGGATCCTACGGAAAATGAGAAAAACTAGCCACTGTCAGGGAAGAAGTTATTAAGATTGACAAAAGAACTATTGTAGTTGATTAATGGGTAACTCATGCAACAGATCGGATACAAGCTATGGTATGCAATACACATGTAGATGGTAGATCGGTAAAAATAATCATATAGAAAAGTAAACAGCAAAATAGTTGTACGCATAAAAGTATGCAATAAACATGTAGATGGTAAATCTCTATAATATCTGATTCTAAAGGTGTTACTTAACAAAATAACAGCAATCCCAAAAACAGAAACAAAACATCAAAAAAGAAACAGAAAAAACCTGAGCGAACTGCAAGTCATGGCCCAAAACTTCTTTTGCATCTTTGCGTCAACCTTCTTCTTCTAAAGAGCCTGATCTCACTCTTCATTCTTCTGCTTCTTTGCACTCACTGCCTTCTCTATTGCATTCTCAGCTTCTCTCTCCTATTTCTGCCAGCCAAGATCTATCTCACTGAGGAACTTGGGACCTAGGTGTAGAGCATATATTCTTAATCAATATAGCTACAAATCCCACACGACTATCAGGACCATTCTAATATTTCAAAATCACAAAATCTCAAAATTGACAAGCAAGATCATGGGGGAAAGAGAGCCCATGATCAGAGAAGTAAGAAAATACCAAAATCAAGTTGAGTTGTGCCGAGTTCGTCGGATACTGGCCGGAAAGTCGCTGCTGCTTAGCATCGATCTGCCGCTGTCGTTAGGTAGATGGACGATTGAAGGCCATAGAAAGAAAAATGAGGAAAAGGCGAGCGCGAGAAGGTGAATCTCGCTGCCATCCATGGCTGGACGGCGATGCACCGGGAGAGAGAGAGAGAGAGAAAGAGAAGAGAGAAATGAGAGAGAAGTAATGCATTCTCAGCTTCTCTCTCCTATTTCTGCCAGCCAAGATCTATCTCACTCAGGAACTTGGGACCTAGGTGTAGAGCATATATTCTTAATCAATATAGCTACAAATCCCACACAACTATCAGGACCATTCTAATATTTCAAAATCACAAAATCTCAAAATTGACAAGCAAGATCATAGGGGAAAGAGAGCCCATGATCAGAGAAGTAAGAAAATACCAAAATCAAGTTGAGTTGTGCCGAGTTTGCCGGATACTGGCCGGAAAGTCGCTGCTGCTTAGCGTCGATCTGCCGCTGTCGTTAGGTAGATGGACGATTGAAGGCCATAGAAAGAAAAATGAGGAAAAGGCGAGCGCGAGAAGGTGAATCTCGCTACCATCCATGGCTGGACGGCGATGCACCAGGAGAGAGAGAGAGAGAGAAAGAGAAGAGAGAAATGAGAAAGAAGTGAGTTTGAAATGAATTTAACAGAGACAGACGGAAACAAATAGCAGAAAAATCAAGTGGACTGGGGGGGAAAAAAAGGTGGGCCGGATGGAAATTAATTGTACCCGTTAGAAAGTCCAATTAAATGAATGGACTATACAGGAAGAAGGCAGCCCAAAATGGGTGTTTTGATAATTATTCCTTTTTTTATTTAGTTTGTGTTAGATATTCAAGTTTGATTTTTTTTATTTCAGTTTGGTTTTAGTTTATGTTTGATTTTTTTTTTCTTGTTTTAGTTATTTATTTTATTTTCATAATTATTTTAATAATGCAAAATGTCAATTTTATCCTTCAAAATTGATCATGTACATGGCACATGATCAATTTTTAACGGAAAGTGTAACGGATTTGACGAAATGGCCTTATTTGACGCTTAAGTGAAATTTAAGTTCTTCCGGATATACTATTGAATGAGAGGTCTTGATCTGACTTCGCCACCAAATGTAGGATTTTTTCCTAACATTTTCCCAAAAAAAAATACACCAATGTTAAAAGTTAAAACAGTCTTTATCAGATATAGTAATTAACTAGGGTCTTGGAGCGCACCAATTGACCATTATTAAATATGAAGTTTATTTTTCTTTAAAAAAAATTTTAATTATTTTATTTTACTATTTTATTTCAAAATATGTTGTTTTATTTTAATTTTTTAATTAATAAAGGGCAATGTTAACTTTTTGAATGTTTAACCTTACTTCTTCTTTTTTTATATATATATTAGTTTCTTGTCACACGTGTTGCACGTGTCAATTAATATTTCTAATCATTTAATTAAAATTTTTAATAATTTATTTGTCCTAAAATATGGTAATGGGAAGTAGGTTGCTAAAAATATGGGTGTAATTTTATATTTTTGTATTTTTTAATTCTAATTATTCTATTTTACCTTTTATCTTTTATTAATAAATCTCTAATTAGGGGGTTATGAGACATTTACATTTATTCTATTTTACCTTTTATCTTTTATTAATAAAAAATGCTATCAGTGCCTATTTTTTAGGCTCAATTACAAATTAGTTTATCGAACTATAGTGGTACTTCTAAGTTGCTCCTTAAATTAAAAAAACTTTCAAGCACGTCCACAAACTATCGAAACCTGCAACGTTAGTGATTCCATTAATTGCTAACTAATTTTTTTTCAATGACGTGGATGCTATGTGGATGCCAAGTGGACAATAAATTAATAAAAATACTCAATTAAAAATTAGCCCATCGAACTATAGAAGTAATTTCAAATTGATCCCTAAATTAAAAACACTTACAAAATAATAAAAAAAATTTTCTTGCTTCTCCATCTATTTCTCTCTCTAATTTTGTTTTCTTTTTCTTCTTTTTTTAATTTGATTGAATTTATTTATAATGAAAACCCATAATACAGATCTGCACATTTTAATTTTTTTATATTTTTAAAATCCTAAATGAACTAGCAAGTTTAGGAATTTCAACTATAACTACATCAATCACAATGCAAGCCTCCCAAAATTTGGGAGCTCAAAGTTTGCCTTTTTCTTTCTTCATTTTCTTTAAATTTATATCTTAGGGTTTTTCTTTTGAGTGTTTTTTTTTTTTTTTCGGTGAAACTGGATCTTCAACACCTCAAGAGTGGTTGTGATGGCTTAAGTGGATATTAAGATGTGAAATTTTTAGGACATCTTGTTTATCCTTATCCAATTTATCAACTTTTTCTAATCTATAACCCATTTGAAAAAATTGATAAACTGGATGAGGATGGACAAGAGGTCTCAAAAATTTAACATCTTCATATCCACTTAGACTATTACAATCTTAAGGTAAAGACTCATTTTTATCCCCAAAAGAAAAACTTTAAGATAGAAAATCAAATAAAATGAAGAAAACCTAGGAAGAAAAAGTCAGACTTTGAGCTCCCAAATTTTGGGGGCCTCGGGTTGGGGTTGATATGGTTGTAGTTAAAATTCCTATACTTGCTAGTTCATATGGGATTCAAAAAAAAAATAAAAAAAATGTACAAATATGTAGTGTGAGTTTTCATCATAATTAAGTTCAATCAAACAACAAGAAGGAAAAAAAAAATCAGAGAGAGAAAGAGAGAATAAAATTTTATCATTATTATTATTCTGTAAGTTCTTTAGTAGTAAATGACATTTAAATCAATAAAATATTCTAATATTACATAATGGTTAATGTAAATTTTCTTTTTCTATAATGGTCAATGAATTTTAAAATTATATCTGAGATTGTTGAGTGCATTATATGACACTTATTTAACCCTTAAATCATGCATTTTAACCCTTGTATTTTAGCATCTTTAGTATTTTATTTTTTAGTTTAAATTTTTAGTTAAACTTTTGAGCAATACTAATTTTTACCTCACATCTTAGAATTAATTGGATTTTATTTGTTTTATTTATTTATTTAGTTTGTGAGTTTGAATTAATTTGTTCTTTTTCTTTATTGTAGGCTTTTAAAACCAAAAGCCCAAAGTTAGAAATAAAGAAAGCCCAAGAAATTGGCCCAAGATGAACACAAGAAGCCATGCTGCCTCTCCATTTTGTTGGTTAATCTTACCTTGCATGCATGGATGCATGACACATGGCGATGACACAGAGCTTTCTTTCCTTCCGCAAGTCTTTCTCTTCCTCATTTCCTTCTAGCCAAGCCCAGCCACCAAAGCCAACCCGCTGCTCCTTTCTTCTTGTTCTCTTTTATCTTGTTCCAGCCAAGCCAAGCCGCCAGCTTCTTCTCTTATTTCTCCTGCAGCAGCCGCAACTTTTGGGTGATTAATCTCTCCCCTAGCTTACCAGTGCGTGACAAATGGCAATGCTAGAGCCTTTCCTTGGCTGTTTCTTCCTTCTCTCACCTGTGCTCACTCTCTATTTCCCACAATGAGCTCACTGGCTCCCTCTTACACAATGGGTGTCACAAAAATTTAATGACATATGTCTCTATTTAAATATTTCAAATTCTAGCCTTTATCTATTTAAAGGAATTTTCATATTATATTTGAGGATCTCTTATCTCATATTTTATTTGCTACTTCTTTTAAAATTCTTCTAGGATTGGGTTAATTACATAAAAATTAATAAAATAATTTCTAATTCCATAATAGTCAATGCATTATTTAAATAATGGGCACTGACTAAAATGTAATAAAATAAAAATAAATAGTAACAACTAGACTTAAAATATAGGTGTATTTATGTTTTTTGTCACTTTGCTTACATATTAGTGACATCATCAATGTCTCATAATTATAAAAATTACAAAAAAGTCAATAATAACCACAAGCTGACACATGGAAAAATTAACATAATAAATCAACTAACATTTGTAGAATGACAACAAATATTATTTTAGACAAATTCTACTACTGATCAGCTAGTATTAATAATGTATAAGCTTTTTTTTCTCTTTTCTACCCTTTTTTTCTTTACATCTTGTTTCTCTTTATACTCCTATCAGCTAGTATTAATAATGTATAAGCTTTTTTTTCTTTTCTACCCTTTTTTTCTTTACATCTTGTTTCTCTTTATACTCCTATTTAAAATGAATATTTCAATTTTTTTCTTTTATCCTTTTTTTTACTGCAACATGTTTTTTTTTTTTTCATTTATCTCATTTTTTTCCCTAGTATCTTATTTTTGTTCATTCTCTTGTTTAAAATGCATATTAGACACATGTAGTGTACATAATATACACTATTTTTTATTAAAAATTGTTTCACAGTTTATAAAACATATTATTGACAGTGTCTAATATATCGATTTAAATAGGAAATTGTTGCACAGTTTTAAAAACATATTAGACACTATCAAATAGTGTGCATATTACACTAAAATTTAAAACATATACTGTTGAACAGTGTCTGTCTAATCAAACATAGTTGACCGCCAAGGAATAGACTCACAGGGGTAAGGTATACTCTTAAATTTATAGAAATATAAGTCCAAATACTTTGAAAATTGGTTGAATAATTTTAGATATATAAATGTTCATTCACAAAAAATGTCAATTGTTTTGGAGCTATGGATTAGTATAATTTTAGTAATCAATCTAGCATAAGATTTGGAAGCAATGCTTGTCCTCCAAATCCAAAAGTTGAGTAATTAATGTCCCACAACCTCAAATAATATCTCATGTAGTATCATCTCTTATCTTGTTTTTTATTTGTGAATTTCAAAGGTCAGGCATACTAGCAAGATCTTGCAGATAAAAGAATTAAAAGTACAAAGGATAGGAAAATGGTCCATGAACTTTGCCCTAGTACTCAATTTGGTCCACAAATTATAAAGCGTAACAATTGTGTCCATGAACTTCACGAGTTGAACCCAAAAAAAATAGATTTTCAGGGGCATTTTAGTTATCCACCTACGAATTGGGACAATTAGATTTCAAGGCCCTATACAAGCATACTTGGTCTAAAGGCCAAAATACTTTCAAATTCCAAAAAGGGTAAAGCCCCACTTTAGCATCCAAAGCTAGACTTGTGAATCTTCAAAAGTAACAACAACATAGGACAAAAATCAAAAGTAACTGCAGTCCACATATGTTAAGGGTTTAGGGTTTAGGGTTAAGGGGCATGTTGGGAACATAGTCTTAGATTTCGATCCCCCTAAACCTCTGGAGGGGTAGTGTATGAAAGAGCTAGTCAATTTTTTTCAATTGGGTAGGTATATACTAGTTGTATGGATACTTTCACTACGGAGCCAAACACCTAGGTTTTGGCTGGGTAGTGGTACTTGTGGTTGCAGTCATCAATCAAGTTTGATTTCTTGAGCGTTCTATTTTGAAATAAATGTTTGTGAAAGTTGTGTGATCATGACAACTTTTTCATTCTCAAAGATAGTGGATTGTGGATTTTGGTTGTGCATTTGTGATTTAAGATGTTTTCTACAACTGATATCCAAAACATATACGAAAATATTTTCAAAGCAAATGTTTTCAAACTTGGATAGGGTTCTCTGAGGGAAAGCTATGAACGTATGTGATGCTCCCATATTTTCTTTTATTCCTTGGTTGTTAGACGTTTATATAGGAACATGGCATAATAAAGAGACGATTTTGGACCAAGGCCATGCATATCAGCATCCTTGGACTTGTCAACTTCCTTTATATCATTTGCATGTTAGCTACCTTGTGTGTCGGCCCTTGTTTTGGTGATTCCCTCTCTCTTGTTTGGACATGATCACATGAACTATGTACCTTTATTTTCTTTTGCAGTAGTATTTGTTTGGTTTGGAAATCATTTATTTGACTTTTTGGCTTATAAGTCTTGTATGTATTATTCAAGTTTACCTTGAACTATTGTATCCTTAGGGTTCGGTCTTAGCCAAAAAGTTTTAAATTGTCTTTCATTTTTCCGCTGTGTCCTTAAATACTTTGATCCAACACACTTTAAACCAAAAGGCTTAACTTGTTTTGGAAATATTCAGGATTTTATCGCACTAGCTACGGGGGGTTAAGCTCTCAAGTATTCTAAAAGCATGTGCCTCTGTTGCATGCCCGGGTACAACACTCGTGGATGTGTGTAACTTTGGTTCATCCTAAGGTGGTCTTCAAGGGTAATCTATCACCTTAACTATTTTATTTTTCATGTGTCATCCAACCTAAGGATCCTAAGGACTATAGTACAATCAATTTTCCAACTTGCTTCCACACTTTGATACTTTGCGTTAAGTTAGAAACTTTTCCATTCAGTCCTTTTTTAGTGTGTTTATTTCTTAGATATTCATTGGGAAATTCTATACATACCCTACAATTTTCTTATTTTACCTAACAAAAAATTTGAAAATAAATTGACCATTTTGTCCCACCTCTCCTCTCTCCCACAATCTCTTTTCTCTCCCAGCTCCCATACGCGACCATTACAGCAGACCAGCCACCTTCTGCCATCTCACGGCTGGCGATGACCCCTCCCAACCCAGTTGGTTCTCGGCGATGACCACCTTCTTCTCGCCACCACCATCGCACCCAACCTCTCCTTTTCTATGCACCCTCTTCAACGTACTCTTTCTCTCCTCTTTTCTACATGGCGTGCCACCGACCTCTTCAATGCATCCTCTCTCTCTCTCTCTCTCTTTCTCTGTCTTCCTCACAGCCAAGATGATGAGATTCACAGGCTGTTTGGCAATCATACGCCGACAACTCAGGGTTCATTTGGCAGTCCTCCTCCAAAAACAAAACTGGTTCGTTCGATGGCCATTCTTCGTGTCACTAAGAGCATGAGCTTTGCAAGCCGTTCAGCAATCCTTCATTGAAAACTATGGGTTTGTTTGGTAGTCCTCCGCCGAAATCGGTGGATTCATTTGGCATCACTCCTCCAAACAATATTGTTCTATTCAGTGGTTGAATCTCAAACTAAACGACTATTTTTGGCAGACGAGTGTCAAATGGTGTGGCTGGTGGTTGCCGAGGAGGAAAATGGCACGTTGGTTTCGACTCGCTAGAGCTAGACAAAGACAAAATAGGAGAGAGGAGAGAGGAGAGAGGGAAAAGAGAGAGAAAAAGGTAAATAGAGGGGTGGGGTTGCTCGTCGGATCTAGGAAAAGACCAAAAAAGAGAGAGGAGAGCGAGAAACAGAGAGAGAGAAAAGGAAAGAGAGGGCAGAGGGTGGTGCATGCGGTGAAAATGTGTTGGATAAGGAGAGAAATTGAGTGATTGGATGTGTAAAATGTTGGGTAATGAGAAGGGTTAATTACAAACAAATCAATAAATATTTCACAATTACATTTTAATCAATACACTTTTTTATAATTTCATTTTAGTTACTATTGACCAAAAATAGATTGGCCTTAGTGACTAAAGTCTGTTGTAAAATTATTTAATTATTTACTCGTAAGTGAATAAGTCTATAGTATAGACGGCATTTAACGAGGTCAATCCTCAAGGAATATTATGTGGATTCACTAGTTTAAACCTTTAAATTAATTTAAAATTAACCTAGCTTAGAAAGATTGATTAGTTGATTTTTTTAGGTTTACTAGACTAAAAGAAAATAAATATATTAGGACTAGAGGAATTTAGATGCAAGAATTAAAAATAAACAAAAAAGCAATAATTTAAAAGACTAGAAAGTAAGTGCAATAATTAAAAAGAAATAAAATAACAATAATTTAAAGACAATAAAGTAAGTGCAATAATTTAAAGAAATAAAATAACAATAATTTTAAAAACTAGAAAGTAAGTGCAATAATTAAAAAGAAATAAAATAGTAATAATTTAAAGACTAGAACTTGAACAAGGGTATAAACACCAAGGTTAAGGTTCCACACCACCATAATTATTATTCTAGTAATTTTCTTAGTAATTTCCCACATAAGAGAGCACCTAAGAGTCAACTTGATGCCCTAACCTAATAATATTATATTTTAATCTCTAAATTAAAATAATTGTATGGTAGATATTGTTCTTGCTTAAAGACTATAAACTTTAAGCAACTCACGTGAACCAAAACTAATGAACAACTAGAGTTCAAAAATTTTACATTAAAAGAATTGATTACAAAGCAAAAATGTGGAAAAAATTTCTAACTACCCATGATAAATGATATCCTGGGTGAAAAATTAATTCATTCACATTTGTAAGATCTAAATGATGAGAAATTAACTAAAGAAAGCTTACTTGATAATTTTCATGGTGGTGCTTTCCCCTCACCTTAGTGAGGGGGTTTAGTGACCATCTATGAGTACTAAACTAAAATAAAAGAGAAAAGAAGAATAAAATGACATTTAAACTAGACAAGAGTAAATAAAAAAAAATTACAACTAAATCAATAAAACATTTCTAAATGACAAATAGGCCAATGCATAATTTCATATCCCATAATAGTCAATGATATATTTTGAGAAATTACATTTTAGTCAATGGCCCACCCAATACCTAATTTCTTTTAAAATATTAATTTTGTTAATATATTTTTTGCCCTTCTATTACTTTTTTAGAAAGTTGCTTGAATATGAATAAACAAAATATGATCACATAATTTAACACAAAATTATAAATAAACTTAGTAAGTGTACGACATTGCTCTATCTATTGGCTAAGATAAGAATTTTTAATCTAAAGGCTAAATTATCAATATAAGACAAAAAAATCATGTTTGTTCATTTTTAATTAAAAAAATTTCAAGAATAAATAGACGACAATGATTATTTTTAAAACGTGCTTGAATTGATTATGTTATGTTGTCGCTAACATTTTTTTCAAACTGTTTTTGTTATACGAATTATACATTTTGCATAAAATATAGGTTATGTTTTAGTACTTTTACATCTATTTAATATATTTTTAGTTGAAATCATTTATATGCACTTTGAATAATTTGAGACTCAATTCAGTTAATAACCTACACATGAGCATAAGGTTATATGCAATTTATTAACTCATATTTGTATTGGCTAAATTAAGTTTCAGTGGATGTACAATAGTGCATTTTCTTTTGCATGGAAAATTGAAATTAAAGTATATCAAGATTTATAAAAAAGAATGAATATATTTATGATGACAACTAAGTATATTATGTACGTTGAAATAATATGAATAATTTACCTAGTAGCTCATTTTACAGTTTCAAAAGTGAAAGACACCATATTCAAGCTTTAATTTTACTTTTGAATACTATGATGCACCTACTGATTTGGAAAAATTGCGTGGTGTTTTTTTTTCTAGTTTTGGACACTATAATATCTAGTGTTTTTTCTTTTTTCTTTTCTTTTTTTATTTTGGACACTATGATGCAGCTACTAATTTGGAAAAACGTGTGACTTTTTTAGTATATGTGTAACAATATCTGTTTAGATTTTTATAGATACTAAAAATCAGTATCTGTATGACAATATCTGTATGAATTTGCATATGTTAATTCTCATTTTGACACTTTTATAAGAAGTAATGAGAGTATCAACAACATAATAAGTAGAAACATTATTTTTAAAATTGAAATACATAACCATTGTCATTTATCTACAAACTTAAATATAGACATTGTCACACATTCACTGTTCTAACACCGATATAGTGATATTGAAAACTATACTGTTTGATAAAGAGGTTTCATTTGGTTTTTGGTAAGCAGAAACTAGACATCTTGATGGTCATTTAAGGATCAAGATCACCTTAATCGAACCTCAAATGCATTAGTTATGCATTTTATACCCCATAGACACTGTTACACATTCACTATTCTGATCCCGAGACAATGATTTTGAAAACTGTATTGTTTGACGAAGAGTTTTGATCTGATTTTTGGTAAGCAGAAATTAGACACCCTAATGGTCATTTCAAGACCAAAATCACCTTAATAGGACCCCAAATGCATTAATTATGCATTTTCTAAATTGACCTTGAATTTCTAAAATCTATCAACTAGCAACTATTTTCTTTTGCATATCTAATTTTTCTAACCTCTATTGGGTTCCTTATGATTTCAACTTAAACCGAGATTAATGGGATGATGTTAGACTTTTGTGGATTGGTTTTTGTATAGTAGATCATATGATTTGAGGTTGTGGGACATTAATTACTCAACTTTTGGATTTGGAGGACAAGCATTGCTTCCAAATATATCTTATGCTAGATTGATTGCTGAAATTATACTAATCCACAGCTCTAAAACAATTGACATTTTTTGTGAATGAACATTTATATATCTAAAATTATTCAACCAATTTTCAAAGTATTTGGACTTATACTTATATTTCTATAAATTTAAAAGTATACCTTACCCTTGTAAGTCTATTCCTTGGCGGCCAACTATGTTTGATTAGACAAACACTGTTCAACATTGTATGTTTTAAATTTTAGCGTGATATGCACACTACCTGATAGTGTCTAATATGTTTCTGAAATTGTGCAATAATTTCCTATTTAAATCGATATATTAGACACTGTCACTAATATGTTTTATAAATTGCGCAACAATTTTCAATAAAAAATAGTGTCTAATATGTACACTGCATGTGTCTAATATGCATTTTAAACAAGAGGATGAACAAAAATAAGATTCTAGGGAAAAAATGAGATAAATAAAAAAAAAATGTTGCAGTAAAAAAAAGGATAAAAGAAAAAAAATTGAAATATGCATCTTAAATAGGAGTATAAAGAGAAACAAGATGTAAAGAAAAAAAAGCTGGAAATGAAAAAAAAAAAAAAGCTTATACATTATTAATACTAGCTGATCAGTAGTAGAATTTGTCTAAAATAACATTTGTTGTCATCCAAAAAATGTTAGTTGATTTATTGGCAACGTTTTTTAAACCCCCTAACTACCAAAAAAATTTTCTAAGCCCCCATCCATTTAGAAACTCTCACAGAATCCCATAAAACTTATAATGCCTCTTTTACCCTTCTGACACAGATTGACGTGCGCTCTGACACGGACTGACACGCACCCAGTGTAATTGTATTAAAATACAGTTACACTTTAATACAGTTACACTTCAATATAGTTACACTGTTACTGATATTGAAACTGAATTTAAAAAAAACAATTATACTAAAATTGAATTTCATAAATATAATTACACTAAAATAACTACATATAATTACACCATTATTTTTCAGCAAAAAAAAAAAAACTATATTTACATCATTACATTGAATTCAATTTCACACAAAATAATTTCACTCAAAAACAGTTTCACTAAATGCACACACACACACACACACAAACACGCACATTCAATTTCACTAACACAAACGCACACATACATTCAGTTTCCCAAAATAACAAGCCTTTAAATACAGTTACATGTGCATTCAGTGTAACTGTATTTCTTAAATACAATTACAATGAAACTGAAATTGAATTTCAAATATACAATTACACTAAAACTGAATTTCAAAAAGATGACATGCATTATCTTAGAACCACCCCATTGCAAAAGGATTCATATGTTTATTTCATGAGAGTTGAGATGTTATATATGAAGCATGAGAGAGAGCGAGAGAGAGCGAGAGCGAGGGAGAAAGTGAGTGAGCGAGAGAGAGATTACATGTATCTAGAATTACCACATTGCAAGAGAATTCACACATGTATCTCGTTAGAGCTTAAATGTTATATATAATTGACGCATTGTTTTCATGCGGAAATGACTTAAGTAGGCATATGTAACCTAATTTAAATAGATAAATTCAAGTAACTAATGTCAAGTTTTGTAATTTTCTAGTCAGACCTATTTCGTGTTGTACTTTATTTATGAATATTTGAAAATATTTTATACAAGAATTTGCAATAAAAAAAATATTTGAAAATAGTTAAACTACTTTGTAATAAAAAATAATTACACTAATTTGCAATAAAAAAAATAGTTACACTAATTTGCAATATAAATAGACAAATTAGATTTTTTTTTTTGCCTCTATAAAAGATAGAAATTAAATATCTATAAAACTGTATAAATATCACAAATGTATATAAATAGATTTAATTCTATTACTCTTTCACAAGTTGCAGCTTAGTTGAGTTGGTTGGCAGTACTTTCTATTTTTACAAGGTCCAGTCTTCAAACCTTAGGTTATACATTGTGCACCCAACCCATTTTTCCAATTTTTGAGACATTTGAAAGGAGATGATGCATGGACCAAGCTTGCATGCCATACAAGATGCAACCGTACATGTAATCAAAATGGGAAGGGGCACAATCGGAATTACAACAAAAATAAAAGTCAATAGTAGTTGTATGTCCATTGACTAGGGGGTTTAGGCAAAAATTTAAGTAAAATAGGGGTTTTGGAATAGGTTAATGTAGGGTGGGGGTTTTGAGATAACTTGGCTCTAAATTGGGGGTTAATAAATATTTACATTTGATTTATTATGTTAATTTTGCCATGTGTTAGCTTGTGGTTATTATTGACTTTTTTGTAATTTTTATAATTATGAGATATTGATAATGTCACTAATATGTAAGCAAAATGACAAGAAACGTAAATACACCTATATTTTAAGTCTAGTTGTTACTATTTATTTTTATTTTATTACATTTTAGTCAGTGCCCATTATTTAAATAATGTATTGACTATTATGGAATTAGAAATTATTTTATTGATTTTTATGTAATTAACGCTATTTTTTATCCGTGCAGCGTATGACCTAGCTAGTTTACATTTTAGTTAGTGCCCATTATTTAAATAATGCATTGACTATTATGAAATTAGAAATTATTTTATTGATTTTTATGTAATTAACTCTATTTTTTATCCGTGCAGCGTATGACCTAGCTAGATATGTTTTATCTTGTTATGATCAATTTGTTTTATCTTTGCTATGATCAATTTGTTTTATATGTAAATTATATTTGTGATTTACTTAAAAATGTACAGATTTGCAATATGGGTCTTCATATAATTAAATCCAATCAATTCACCATAATCAAATTCAAAAACAAGAAGAGAAAAAAAGATGAAATCGAGGAATAAATAGAGGAGAAAAAAAATTCTAGTAATTTTATATTATTTAGTAAGTTTTTATAATTCAGGGAGCAATTTGAAATTACCCCTTATTTTGTAAGTTTTTTAAATTTAGGGAACAATTTGGAAATATTTATATAGTTCGAAATTTGTGATTTAGCATTTTTATTAATCTGTTGTCCACGTGGCATCCACATGACATCCACATGACATCCTCGTCATTATAAAAAACCTGGTCAGTAAAGCCACGTCAGCATTTAACAGAATAATGGACGAAATCACTAACGTTGCATGGTTTCAGATAGTCTATAGATGTGCTTGAAAGTTTTTTTAATTTAGGGAGCAACTTAAAAGTACCTCTATAGTTTTATGGAGTAATTTGTAATTGAGCCTATTTTTTAAGTGAAAAACTTTTAGAATCAACAAATTTAACCATTCTATTCCACCTGACTTTATATATGTTAGTCTCTTATCATGCGCATTGAACATTGACCTTTCTACAAATTTAATTAAAATTTTTAATAATTTATTTGTCCTAAAATAATGGTGGTGGGAAAGTAGATTGCTAAAAATAAGGGTATAATTTTTTATTTTTTAATTCTATTTATTCTATTTGACCTTTTTATCTTTTATTAATAAAAAATGTTATTAGTACCTATTTTTAAAAATTACAAACTTAACCATTTTATTCTTTTTTCTGACTTTATATATACTAGATTTTTGACACGTACTAATGCACAAACAAATGAAAATTTTTAAATTATTTAGTATTATTTATCTTTTATGTAATTATTTTTAAAAAATTTAAAAACTTTATAACTCTCTACGCTCTCTACTTAATAAGGTGGTAGAGTGTTTTTATTTTATTTCTTAATTTTTTAATGGCTTAATTTACATTTGTATCTTTAACTTTATTAGATTAGTTTAATTTAACTCTTTAATCTTATCAAGAGTTATTTGAGAAAATCATAATTTAATGAAGCCCTGTAATATCAAATTTTTTTTCCTGACTTTATAATATTAAAGATTAAAAATTAGTGTAAACTATTCTTAAGCCACAACTAATTTTCTTATTTAGTCTTAAGCCATCACTTTTACTATTATTAGTTTTAAGCCATTATTTTGTTACTTTTTTTATTTTAAAGCCATTATTCATTAATTTTTGTTATTAGTTTTAAGCCATTATTTTGTTACTTTTTTTTATTTTAAAGCCATTATTCATTAATTTTTGAAGATAATTATTACAATTAATTAAAAGGTAATATATAATGAGAGCAAATTTTGTGCAACTACCACATGGCTTAGAAATTGACCATAGTTTGTACTTTTTATAATAAATATAATTTAAAATTAAAAAAGAGAAACTAATATCTACAGTAAAGTGTAACTCTTTTATTTATAAAGTATAATTCTTATTGAGTTAAGATTTAATTTTGAGTTTTTTTTAAGTTACACTTTGGTTTAATTTTTTTATTTTCATATGTTAAAAGTTACACTTTATAATTGCGTAGAATTATACTTTACTTAATTTTTTTTTTAGGAATTCTTTGTTTTTTATTTTTTTATTTTTTTGCGTAGAATTATACTTTACTTAATTTTTTCTTTTAGGAATTCTTTGTTTTTTATTTTTTTATTTTTATAGCTGAATTTTTCTTTTTGTGCTTAAAAATATATTTTGTAGTTTATTAATAAAGAATTATATTTTTGTTGTAGCTTAAAAATAAATTTATTTAAAGTTTGGGTTTATAATTAAAAATAGGCTTTTACCCCTTGTAATTACATGATTGTCTCACTTTACCTCCTGTATCTTATTTTGCCTCACTTTACCCCTCACAACTCAATTCCGTGTCTCACTTTACCCTTTTCCGTCAACTCCGTCAACCAATCCGTTAAAATTGGTGACATGGCATGAGAATTTTTGTCTCTTGACTCAATTAGACAAAAAATTAATTAAAAAATAATTTTTTTACAAACTTTTTAATTTAATTNTACAAACTTTTTAATTTAATTAAAACTTAAACATTAAAAAAAATTAAAATTTGTTTTTTTTTTTAGGTTTGGGTCCCTTGAGCCTCCTTCCTCCTTCCCTCTTCCCGATCCCCAACCCAGCCTCGCCAACCATTAGCACAGCCACCACCCACCCCAAACCACCATCTTTTTCATCATCCATGCAAGTGAAACCCATTTCTCACCAACCACCCTGCCCAGCCACCAAACCCAACCTTCTTCCCCCTTCCCCCTTCCCAATCCCGATCCCCAACCCAGCTTCACCAACCACCTTGCCCCCCCAACCCGAGCACCCCCCCCCC
>QANT01009161.1:0-10090 GCA_003254885.1 Purshia tridentata | reverse complement strand
TAATTTCCAATGGTGTTAAAAGAACAATTAATAAAAAAATGAGTTAAAAAGAGAATTTAAAGAAATAAAAAAAAGGTAAAGCAAAACTATAGGGGTAGACTTGAAAATATAATAATAGCATTTAACAAAACAGAAGGAGTGCAAACGAAGAAAAGTGGAGTGCAAAAATCGTCTCTATATATATATATATTTGTCTCTCTCTCTCTTCTCCATACCATTATTAAGTAGGTCAAATAAAGAACCTACAACTGAGAATTGTGTCATAGGTTCATTATATTGATTTATTAGTGTAGGTAATTTGTTTCGTGTAGGTTCTTTAATTGTTGTAAGTTGATTATTTATTTGATTAATTATAAGAATGTATGTAGTTCCTAAAAGTTTTTTTAGTAGACTTGGCATAATTCTATTTTATGTGTAAGTTGCTTAGTAGCTTAATTATGAAAATTCATGTTTGAAAAAAAAAATCAAAACAATGAAATATGAATCATATATGAGCATTAAAAGCACCATCATTTAAATAGCATCAATAGCAGTTACAAGAAAAAAGTCAAACAAAGAAAAAAACTCTGACACGAGGTTGAGGGCATAAAAGAAATTTAAAATATCTAAATATTTTTAAATGTTGACTATGAAATTAATATATGGAAAGTGAGTCATTTGAACTAGTCAAAGGGCTTAACTTATGAAAGAAAAATATATGGGTTTTAATCGGAGAAATAAGATTTTGAAGGAGATTTCTTACATTTACTGTTATTTCTTTCATTATAATAATGTATGTAGGTCAATTATTTTTATTTATTAGTAGACTTTGCATAATTCTAATTTTATGTGTTGGTTGTTTGCTCTTTAAAAATTCATGTTTGAAGAAAAATAAAAAAATAAAAAAAATGAAATATAAATCATATATGAGCATTAAAATCACCATTATTTAAATAGCATTAATAGTGGTTACAAGGAAAACATCAAACAATGAAAAAAAGTCTAACACGAGGTACCGGTTGAGGGCATAAAAAAAATTTAAAATATCTAAATTTTTTTAGATGTTGACTATGAAATTAATATATAGAAAGTGAGCCATTTGACAACTAGTCAAAGGGCTTAATTTATGAAAAAAGAAAAACATGGGTTTTAATTGGAGAAATAAGATTTTGAAGGAGATTTCTTAAATTTACTATTATATATTTCATTATAAGAATGTACGTATGTAGGTTCATTATATATTTTTTTTAGTAGACTTTGCATAATGATCTAATTTTATGTGTAGGTTGTTTAGTAGATCATTACAAATTCATGTTTGAAAAAAAAAAAAANAAACAATGAAATATGAATCATATATGTGCAATAAAATCACCATTATTTAAATAGCATCAATAGTAGTTACAAGGAAAATGTCAAACAATGAAAGAAACTTTTAAAACTAAAAAGTTTTAATTTGTAATGATTAAAGGCATAAAAGAGATTTAAAATTTTTAAAATTTTTAAATGCTAAACAACCTATACATGAGTATAGATTAAATAATTTGACATGAGGTTAAAGGCATAAAAGAGATTTAAAATTTTTAAAATTTTTAAATGCTGACTATGAAATTAATACATGGAAAGTGAGTCATTTGACAACTAGTCAAGGGGCTTAACTTATAAAAAAGAAAAACATGGGTTTTCATTGTTGAAATAAGATTTTGAAGGAGATTTCTTAAATTTACTATATATATAAAACCACAAATACATGGGTCTTGTATATATGCATTATATATATTGACTATTTTCCGGCAAGCATCCCTTTCTAAACTGTAATTATAAAATAATCAAACAAGTTTGGTTTAAATAATATATATATATATATATATATATTTCATTACGAGGTAATGCCTTTAAAATATGTGGTCTAATCCATTTCATATGCCACTTGAGGCAAGCTGAAAAAGGATGCTAATTATGTATTAAGTTGACAAACTTGTCACATAGATGATTATGATATAGCCTATAGGATAAATATGTGGTCTAATCCATTTCATATGCCACTTGGAGGCAAGCTGAAAAAGGATGCTAATTATGTATTAAGTTGAAAAACTTGTCACATAGATGATTATGATATAGCCTATAGGATGATATAAGATGATATAGGATGATGTATGCTGATCCCCAAATATTTGTTAATGAGAAATTTGGTTATAGAGCTAAATAAGATGCAGCACAACCTTTGCTCCACCCTAATTTCTGCAACAGATGAACATATGATGCCTATGGCCAACTCCGTACGTCCATTCTTGAATGTTGCATGCGATAGAATTCTAGCTCAGTTTCATTATGGGCGTGAAACTTTCATTTTAGACCTTCCTATTCACCCTCCTCTTATCCCGTAGTTCAAGTAGTGTGAACTAATCAATGACGGAGCTAACCTTGTAGGCTAGGTTAAACCAGACCAGGGACGGAGCTTAAACTAGGCCAGGGACGGTCCTAACTTTGTAGGCTAGGCTAAACTAGACCGGGAATGGAGCCAACCTTGTAGGGCAGGCTAAACTAGACACGGTATAGCCCCTACAGCATCTTTAATGGGACTAACTCTTTCATGGAGGCATATTTTATTAGGGCATCTCTCACAATAAGGTAGGACCCTCATGTTATAAGACTCACCTCATTATGAGAGATGCCCTAATAGGACATACCTTATGAAAAAGTCTCTCTCTTTCATTTCATCGCTCTATACTAAAGGATTAATTTTGTATAACTCGATTAGTTTTTGGTTTGTTTTTTGTAAATTTAGTTTAATTTTATTGTATTAAAAGTGATTTAAGAATTTTTTAAAATCTCTAAAGACAATGACTTTTTTTAGAGAAAAAAATAGACAATAACCGTGAAAGTTGAACATGAGTTAAATTTTAAAGGGGAGTGCTAGAGTGCCTCAAAAAATTCTGTCTTAATTGTGCCTCAATGACATGGAATTTTATATTAACTTAAATATTTAATTTTATTAAATACATGTCATAATCCACTTGCCACATAAGCTTTGTCAATGTAAATCAATGCTCAAAATTATGTTGTCAATCAGTGCAATAGCCGAACCCATCATTCAAAACTAACTAATTCACTTAAGCAATGTACTTCTTCAATTCTTACTCAAAAAAACATCAACAAAACAAAAAAACTCCATTGGAATTGCTTACCAAATCTTTTGACGCCATGATCTTGTGTTCTCTTTCCTAGACTTGAACAAGAAAAACTCAGACCCCCATTACTCTCTTTTTCACCCCTTTTCTTTCTTTAGATTTTATTTATATTTTATTAATAGGTATGGGTTTCTCAACCTTTCTAATAAATTTATAAAAAAAGATTTGATCCCCAAATTATAAAACCTATTTATAAGAAAAAAAAATTCAGCCCCAAATGTAGAACCCTAAAATTTAATATATATATTTACTATCTTGTTTTCACATCCTTTATAACTAGTTTATTTTCATAATTTGTATTGAATTAGAATTGATCATTATTATTTGCTACAACTTGAATGCTAGTACTTGATTTGGAAATGCAATATATATAAACGTATAGCTATTTGGTTTGTGTTTGGCTATGTGCGTAGGCATCAAGAACAAGTTAGATTTTGGCAATACGTACTGTGTATGGCTTTGATCTCATGAATCTTAGAACAAGATTGACATAGCAATTTCAACTAAAAAAAAAGTTATGATGAGATCATGAAAACAAAGAAAGTAAAGAATGGTGGCGCAAAAGCTTAAATCTAAAACTTGCCATGAGAACTTTAATCCAAAAATTGTGATAAGAATTTGATTTAAGAAATCATGAACTTTAAACATGAATTGGAATGACAAGAGAAGGTGCAGGTGCCGTCACAACCTGCAAATAAGAAACATGGGGATAATAAATTTATTGAAAAAAAAAAAGAATAGTTTGATTTGAAATTTATAAAATGGTCTTGAAAAAATGTTAATATGATGTGTCAAATATATATAATGATGTGTAGAAATAATTGTGCCACATATGATTAAGGTGTATTTAATTTCAAATGACATGGATTTTTCATGTCATTAAAACACGAGTTGAGGCACAAATTTTGAGACCCATAATCTTTTCCCAATTTTAAATAAGTGATAATTTATTGAAAAAAAAAAAAGAATAGTTGGATTTGAAATTTATAAAATGGTCTTGAAAAAATGTTGATATGATGTGTCAAATATATAATGATGTGTAGAAATAATTGAGCTACATATGATTAAGGTGTATTTAATTTCAAATGACATGGATTTTTTATGTCGTACAAATTGAGGCACAAAATTTAAGACCCATAATCTTTTCCCAATTTTAAATAAGTGATTATGCCACTCCACAAGATGAGGTGGACAGATACTTCCCGCACAAGTTTTTGTCCACAGCGGGTCATTGCCGCTCTGACTCGGTGGACATCCAGGATTGGTGTCTCTATCTATTTCTTCTATTTTCCAGTGGTTCACTAGTTAAGAGGTCAAATTTTATGTAGGTAGGCCCAAGGAGCAACAGTATTGTGACCTCCATAACTTGTCTCACTCACCGAGGAACGTGATAAGTATGAGATGTCGAAATGTGATGAATGTGATTTCGTAATGTGTGTATTAAGCTAGACAATTAAGAAACGTCAATTTTTCTTTTTTGGGAGCTTTAAGAAACTTAAGCTGAAACTCCACCAGAAGTACCTTCTTCCTTTTCAAACGAAACTTGCCCATCACATGTTGCCAAAAAGATATGCTAAACTTGATCTAAACTTCGAGGCAAATAGATGAACCACCTAGCCCAAGTTAAGTCCAAGTACAATAAATATAAATATCTCCCCCACCAATATATCTCAATCTGTTTGGTTAAACTGAATACTCTCGGTCTCTGCCTAAAATTTGGACACAGTACCAATCAAATTGGGCCATGACTCATGACAATCAACCCATCATTAGTACACTAATCAGATACTAAATCCTGATTAACCAAATAGAACGAATGCAAAGTTTTATTCTTGTTTCAAATGAAAATTAACAAAATTTAAAATAAAAATATTATGTACAAATATTATGGACAAAATTCAAACAGGAGGCCGAGATTTCGATTCTTGGCACCTCTCATTGTTAACGGACGTTATCAGGGGCCTCCCAACCATCCCATCTCCATCACCACCCTTAGACGAAGACTTAACGGAACCTGCCCTCGCAAAAAAGGGCGGCGTCCTACTTAAAACCCACGGGTCGAACCGCCCGCTACTTTTTCCCACTTCTTCATACCACCTATACCCCTTCCTCGAGCTCCGAAGCCTCGGTAAAACGACGCCGTAGCTAGTGGAGCGCCTCAGCTTACAATTCCCGCTCGAACCCAAAACCAGCTGCCTCCTCACCTCCCCCGGCAATTTCAGAGTGTACCGCTCTGTACTGAACCCGGGTTCGAGTTGAACCAGTGAGTGACCCGTCGAGTGCGACCTCAGGAACTTTCCAGAGAATATTCGTGACTTCGCTGCACGGTTCACGATTTCTACCGCTTGTGGTGGGTCCCTACTCTCGCTTTCATTCACATTGACAACTACGGCGTCGTTTTGCTGCGAATTAAGTTGGGTATTTGTACTCGAACTTTCCTGCAGGTTCGACTCGGTTGCTGGAGCCTCCGACTCAGCTTCAGCTGGTGGCGCGAGCTTGGCCCTGCAAACCGGACACGTTACGTGAGAGGCGAGCCACTCGTCGATGCAGTCGGGATGGAACACGTGGTCGCATTTGGGAAGCAAACGCAGCGTTTCGCAGTCTGCGAACTCGCTCAAGCACACCGCGCATTCCAGAGCTCCTTTCCCGATCTTGAGGTCCTTGACGGCCGAGTAGACGAAGACGGGGAAGCTGTCGATCACTGCGGGGTCGAGTCCCCGGTCCCGGGTGGAGGGGGAGGAGGAACTGGCGGCGGCAGGAGCGAGCGACGCTCCGGCCGCTATGTGGGACTCGGCGCAGCGGCGAATGTAGATGGAGAAGAAGCCCATGAGGAAGAAGGAGCAGACGAGGAAGACGAGGACCATCGCCATTGAGGAGTTGAAGTTGGCGAGGTAGCCATAGTTGTTGGGCTGTAGTTCGGTGGTGGTGAGTGGCTGAGCATTGACGTTGCAGAGGAGAAGGAAGAGGAGTAGGTGAGTCCAGATTGGACGGTGTGTGAGATCGAACCGGTTCGCTCTCATTCGCAATTTGGATGGGGTGAGAATTGGGGATCGAATATTGAGAAATGGGAAAGAGTAGTGAATATGAATAAGTAGACAGTAGTGGTAATAATTAAAGAGGAAAGAGAGAGGAAGTAAAGTTGGAATTGCCAGGTTGTGACGTGGCGCTATTATAGCTACCGGCGGCTAGAGGTGGTGAGATGAAGAGTTGGCTTGGAGAGCAAGAAGGCGATGAAATTATTCTTGTGCGGTTTGAAGTCTTAAGAATTTAATGAATCAGTTGACGAAAATGTAAGAAATGAATTAGTTTAAGGGTAATTAATTAAGGTGAGTAACTGTATTGGATAAGGTCTGGAAGAATCTGGGGGAATAATTTGATATAAGGCAATGAGGAAACCAATGGGCGGATAAGTAGGGAGGAAAGCATGAAGCCAAAATGAATCATCTGTTTTTGTTTGGTTGTGTAGGTTTTTTTTTTTGGCCAGTGGTTGTGTAGGTTTTAAATAAGTTAAATTGATCGTATTAATTAAGGTGAGTAACTGTATTGGATAAGGTCCGGAAGAATCTGGGTGAATAATTTGATATAAAGCAAAGAGGAAACCAATGGGCGGATGAGTAGGGAGGAAAGCATGAAGCAAAAATGAATCATCTGTTTTTGTTTGGTTGTGTAGGTTTTAAATAAGTTAAATTGATCGGTTTTGGTGTTTTGTTTTGGAATGATAAAGTGATTGACAACAAAGAATCAGAAACACACCATCTTAAAACATTGGTATGTACGTAGTTTTGTCTCACTCTCACCTTCATGTATTCATGATGGATATAATTGATATTTCAGTTTGCGGTGATATGGTTATGATCCTAGATTTCCTATCATACTTGTGGTATCTATTTGATATTAAGTTTTTAATCTTAACCTCATCACGTGCTACTACTCACTTAGATAATCCAATTTTAGTTAAGTTCGTTGGCATTTTCGGCTAATAGCCAATAATAAAGGGGTCAATTAAATTTTAGGGTGTGACCACTAATACTGTTGGTGTGAAGAACAAGCAGCTTAATCACTTGAATTTCATAACAAAATTCGAGCTGCATTTGTGAATATAAAAGCTGCATCTGTGGAGGTTAACTTAGTATTTTAATGTCTTTTATATCAAGTATATTAGTAGTTTGGTAATGGAATCTTAATTTACTATTAATAAATTCGTCTTATTCACTTTCCTAATATATTTCTACATTTATGATCATTCGTGCAAGTCCTCCAATTAATGTTATTATTAACATTTATTTTAAACTCAATATCCAAAGTTCGAAAATATTTCATATTTATTATTGATAAAAGATAAAAGAAATAGATGTAAGTTGTTGTGCTATTATGATGATGATGACGGGCAAGAGATGTACCTCCACTACTCAAACTCGTAAAAGTGGCCAATTAATGTTCATTTTGCTTATAATTTATCTTAGTTTTTGTTAATTTCATTCTATTGTTGATTAACAAGTACTTCATAACTGTAATCGGAGTACAGGCATGTTGTGGTGGCTATGCATTTATGTCTCCTTATGCTTTGTTTGCTTGCCTTTGGGCTTCTCTGTTTCCTAAATGAAATATCTTCTCGGCCGAAAAAATGAGTGCATGCATTTAAAGCCCAAGTTGCTTGTTGTGGGCTTGGGCCTGATGATCTGATCCAGCTACCTAACGAAGCTTGAATTCTTTTTGCTTCATCACAAACCCAATAAGCTTATTGAGTTTCAACAGTTGGATTGGCTTCTCCACATTTCATATTTACGAGAGATTTTTAAGTTTATAATTTTTTTAAAACAAATAAAACACATGATGCCAGAATACTATATGGTCTTACCATCTAGACTACACTCCATATCAACTCTCCTCCAACACTCTCAGTATATTCACATGAGTAATGTCAAGTCTTTTCTTACAATATATAACTTACTACTAATTAATTTTAAGGTTTATCGATCATTTTTTATTTTGTATCCTAACCTTTCAAAACTCTACAATATACATCATAATTTTAGGTCTGTTTTTCAATTTTTACTCTTCGTTAATTTTACCGTGTTCAATACTTTTTTTGAAGACATAATTTATTAATTACGTAGAAATTATATGACCTATGACCTAAAAAGTTTTCTTATTGCTATTAGACCATCCTCACTAATTTTAGTTGGAGATGTTCCATATAAGAGATGACACGTGTAGATAAATTGTACAAGAAAGGAATATTAATTTGATTCCCCGCGTGGATATTCTAATTTTTACACACAGCTCTCCTCCAATCAAATCCTTGTGTATTAAACCCACAAATGAACAGCAAATTTCGCCAAATTCTTGTGGTACAAAAACTGAAGGTAAACAATGAATTGTGTCGTGATTCAAAATGGGCTTGACAAAGAAACACATTGTTGCATGCATAATGCTTCATTTCTAGCTAGTTAGCAATTATTGGTGTGAATTAATCTTTTAGGATTAATGGGATAGATCACCATTTAAAGATTATCTCTAAGAAAATATTAATAAAATTAAAAATCGTTTAGTTATTTAACTGTGATTAAACAGTAGTGGATTCAAGATTTTTAATTTGAGAGGTCAAGATTAGGACACTTCTCTGTCCAGTGCCGCGAAGTTACATCAAATTTTTTATTAAATATCTTGAGGATGCGGCGACTGGTCTAGGCAGAGTCAGCCTGCCTCCTTTGCTCTAGTCCAAAGGCTTGCCTCCCTTGGCGTGCAAAGCGTTTCTACCTTTAGGTTTCAGTTGTTCACGTACTTCACTAAACACTTGGTGTGTAGAGGGTCATACACAGTAGTTCGAGGGGTTAAAATGCCTCAAGTTCGGGGACTCTCAAGCAAAATCTTTGGCATCCAGGGGGTCGCTTGACCCCCTTTGTCCCTTACTACATCCGTCCATGTGATCAAATGAACATACAGCTATTTTAATAACAATTAAATTCATCATATGTTTATTTGATAACTCTTATATGACTAAATAATTTTTAATTTAATTAATTTTTTTGTAAAGATAGAATTTACAGAGTTATGTTAAAAGTGAACGGTGCACCTCAAACAGTACTACCCTTAATCAAGTAACCCCACAAGCTAAAATAAAACAGCTAGTGTCGTTGGCATGGGTTATTAGATGGCCCCAGGCGTAGATGGCACACACTTTCTTTTGTCTCGGGTCCATTTGTTTTGTCCATTTCTCACATAGTCTAAAGACTAGAACACATTTTGTATTTTATCAATATATCATGGCCCCAAACTCCAAATACAGCCAATTTTACACAATGTGCAAAAAGAAATAAAAAGCAAAAGCAGAATGCCTTGTAGTGTACATATATAATTTCTTTATGTTATTTAATCCTATTTGTGTTTTTGTCAATTCAAAGTTTAAATAGCTAGCTAACCCCACTTTAATTAAAGGTAAATATTTATAAACTCCTAAAAGATTGTTCTCTCGTAACCTTCACCCAAAATTAAACTCTCCCAAAACTCCCAATTATGCATTTTAACATTTTTCAAAATCCCCTAGTCAACCTATAACCAACTAAAGTTGACTTTTTTTCTTTAGAATTTCAATTATACCCTTTTTATTTGTTTTTAATTTTAATAGAATTTTATTTATATTTTTTTAATTTCAAAAATACCATTTTTTATTCATTTTTTTATTTTAATCCGTAACTTTAAACCTTAAACTACCTAAAAAATTTGTCTAAACCTCTTAGAAACTCTCAAAACCTACTAAAAATTTTAAATTTTTTTTATCCTTTTGACGCATTCTAACACGTTTTGACGCACTCTCTAACGTATTCTAACTCGTACTCTGACGCGTGCCCAGTGTAACTATATTTAAGTGAAGGTGTAACTGTTTATTTAGTAAAAGTGTAACTATTTATTTAATGAAGGTG
>QANT01009160.1:0-21493 GCA_003254885.1 Purshia tridentata | reverse complement strand
ATGTTTATGCCCATAACGTTACCCACATTTCATTATTTTTCTTTTCGGCATAGCTGGTAATTTGTGGCATACCACGTTGTTAAGTACATAAATTTTTAAACAAAATATCTATATATGTTTAGCCAAGATGATCATCAGCACCTTCTTTTTTATAATTATAATACTTATATTTTAATTGGTCCCTAACTTAGAGTCTTACAGATTAGTTATAATAGAGTTAATCTCTCTTAATTAACTAACAATGAACCAACTCATACCAGCTAAGCTAGCCTTTACTTTTTATTGAACTGATGTGAGGCTGCTGACATGGGTTGATAAGGAGACTGATCGAGATGCATGGGGTCATTGTTATTTGATTATCATGTGAACAGGATAAATTAATGTCTAAACGCATGCAAAAGAGGTTCTTATTAATTTGCATTAGACTTTGGGTCCGTGCTAACGCACATACAAATAAAAATTTTAAATTATTTAGTATTATTTATTTTTTAGCAAATTATTTAAAAAAATTTAAAAACTCTATAACTCCCAACTCTCTCTACCTAATAAGGTGATGGAATGTTTTGTTTTATTTCTTAATTGTTTTTAATGGCTTAATATTATATTTGTACTATTAACTTTATTAGGTTAGTTTAATTTAATTCTTTAATTTAGTTAAGGATTATTTGAAAAAACTATAATTTAGTGAAACCTGTAACACTAAACCCTTCTTCTGGCTTTATAATATTAAAGATTAAAGATATGATTAACTGTTGTTTTGGCCATATATATATATATATATATATATATATATNNNATATATATATATATATATATATATATATATATATATATGAATTATCAAGTACTCCATCAGAAAATTTAATATTAAGCATAATAGTGGCTCTTTTTTTTACTAGGTAACCCGGGTTCAAATTGAAAAATAGAACTCAATCGGATTCAAGTACTTCTATTTTCTAGTTGTTCCTTGACAAATCAACAAATGGAAATAGAAAATTAACCAAAAACCTCAAATTCAAAAAGCTTCTCATGTTGAGAAAACATAGAAATATATCCACTAGTATCGATCAGCCCCTTTTGTATTGGTGGTCGGTGATTAACATTAATGCGTACAAAGCTTTTGATCACTGAGTAATGAGGGGGTGATTTATTGATGATGCCACTAATTACTAAACAACGTACGTATACGTAGCATTCTAATAAATTAATTAAGGTCGATTGAGTGCAGGTTTGACATAGGTGATTGGATTCTCTAACGGTGTAGCTCCATACAGTGCCTTGTGTAATGAAAAAAATCAAATCAAGTGGCTCTCCCGTTCGAACGATGTAGCTACTCTCTGCGTAATCACTGGCTTCAGATAGTCACATATCATTTTCAACACTGGTGCCTTCATCTTTTCAAGCTTTGGTACCTATATATACACACACATATATAGATATCTTATTAGCTTACATTAATCCATGCATTAATATATAATTAAGAACCAAGATCATGTAGAGGTTAACACATTGGTGAATAAAAAACCGTAACTTTCATTAAGTGCAGCTGATAGTTAAATACAGCAGATATCAACAAAGCCTATAAACATGGAGGTCCTATTCCTAAGGGATCATAGCTGTACAATTGTAACAGCACTGTAACTTCAAAATACAAATTTGAAATACAACAACATTACAAAATTCAAATATAACAGCCATATCTCTTACATGCCCCCGCAAGATGAGCCACGATCAGAGAGGCTAATCTTGGAACAGAGCAACTGAAACCGAGCAGTGGACAGAGGCTTTGTGAGCAGATCAGCGAGTTGGTCGGTAGTTGAAACATGTGAAACCCGTAACACACCGGATTGCACTTGATCGCGAATGAAGTGATAGTCAACAGCAAGGTGCTTCATGCGAGAGTGAAAAACAGGATTGGAGCTAAGTTGAGTAGCCCCCACATTATCACAGTAGATGACAGGGACGGTGGAAACAGTGACACCAAGTTCAGAGAGGAGAGAACACACCCATCGTAACTCGGCAGCAGTAGCTGCCACAGAGCGATACTCGGCTTCCGTAGAGGACCGAGCAACCGTAGGTTGCTTTTTAGAACTCCACGAAATCAAGTTGCGACACAAGTATACAAGAAACGCACCGGTGGAAGAGTAGTCATCACGATTGCTAGCCCAATCCGCATCCGAAAAGGCATGAATAGTATCAGAAAAACTATGAAGAGATAGAGGGGAGTTGCGGTGGAGAAGAAGACCTCTGTTTAGTGTACCACTCAAGTAACGCAAAATGCGCTTCACAAGAACCCAGTGTTCAGTTGTGGGATGATGCATGAATTGAGACATTTTGTTTACCGCAAAGGAAATGTCAGGTCTGGTGAGAGAGAGATACTGCAAACTTCCCACTGTTGCACGATATTGAGTAGGATATGGAAGTGGAGTCCCAGATGTGCGAGAAACAGAAGAGGCACTAGCAGGCAGTGGGGTAAGAACCGGATGGGCACTATCCATATGAGTGCGTTTGAGTAAGTCTGCAATGTAACCTTTTTGGGAAAGCAAGAGACCATTAGTATGAGGTAAAACCTCAACACCCAAAAAATAAGACAGGGACCCAAGGTCCTTAAGAGAAAAGCGATTGGATAAGCAATTTATAAACTAAGAGACAGCTTCACCATTGTTATCCGTGATGATTATATCATCTACATACACCAATAGATACAAGATGTGACCAAGCCGGGTGTATATGAACAGAGAGGTGTCAGAGTTGGAGTTGCGAAACCCACTGACGAGCAGAAATTGACGTAACTCATGGTACCAAGCACGTGGAGCTTGCTTGAGACCATAAATTTCCTTGTGAAGTTTGCAGAAATGTGTGGAGTGATCTGGGTCTACATAACCAAGGGGTTGAGCCATAAAAACAGTTTCCGTTAGTCGTCCCTGCAAGAAAGCATTATTAACATCCAGTTGCCAGAGCGACCAACCATTGCTTACAGCAATACTGAGCACAAGCCTCACTGTAGTGGGTTTGATGACCGGACAAAAAGTTTCATGGAAATCCACACCAGGTCGTTGATGGAAACCCTTGGCAACGAGACGTGCTTTGTACCTGTCAATAGAACCGTCAGATAACCGTTTAATACGATAAACCCATTTGCACCCGACCGAATTGGTGATACTTTCAGGTGGAACAAGCTCCCATGTTCCATTATAGACAATAGCATTGTACTCTTCAGACATGGCTTGACGCCAAAGCGGATCTTTGATGGCCTGAGAGATAGAGGTAGGCTCGAGGGGTTGGGAAGATGATTTAATGGTGTGGAGGTTAAGTTTTTTTACTGGTTTGACAATGTTATTTTTGGCTCTGGTAAGCATGGAGTGTCGGTTTGGGGATGGTGGGGGTATTTGTGGGATAGGTGGAGGAGGAATTTGGGGAATAGGTGGAGGAGGAATTTGTGACTGTGAAGGATTAGGATTGAGATTGGTGTCTGGTTGGGAACGTGGGAAAGTAGGGGTAGTTTGGGTTTGAGTGGGGGATGGGGAAGGGGAAGGTTGAGGTTGGGATTGAGATTGGGTTTGAGGGTGGGGACAGATAGGTAGGGGTTGGGATAGTGGTGTTTGTGTCGTGGGTTGCAAAATGGAGAGTGACTGACCTGTAAAGGAGGGCAGCTCTTGAGGCGTTGCTTCTGTTGGAGTGTGGGTGACCGGTGTAGGTGCAGGAGATGTGGAGACGGTAAGGAATGGAGGTATCCAATGGGTAGCAAGAGAAGGTGTGGAATTTGAAAAATCGTTAAGGATTGATTTATATGGGAATATAGTCTCAACAAATTGCACATGTCGTGACACATACGTTTTGTTGGTAGATGGGTGGAAACATAAGTAAGCACTTTGAGACAATGAGTAACCTAAAAAGACACAGGGTAAAGATTTAGGTGCCAATTTATGTGAGGTATAAGGTCAAAGCCATGGATAACAGAGGCACCCAAAGACCTTAAGCTTGGAATAGTTTGGACTTTTATGAAAAATGGTCTCATATGGAGAGGAAAAATTAAGTCCACTGGTGGGCATGCGATTGATTAAATACACTGCAGTGCCTAAGGCTTGGGGCCAAAAGGTGGTGGGAAGTGATGCATGAGAGAGAAGTGACAGCCCAGTTTCTACTATATGTCTATGTCTTCTTTCAGAGTAGCCATTGTGCTCGGGGGTGTGAGGTGGAGTAGTGAGGTGACTGATCCCATGTGATGATAAATATTTTTTAAGACCAACATATTCTCCCCCATTATCAGAATAAAGAGTAATGATTTTTTGGTGAAAGTAATTTTCTACAAGAGGTTTGTATTTTGGAAAAATGTCTTGAACATCGGATTTTCGTTTGATCGGATAGAACCATATATATTTGGTGAAGTGATCAACAAATATTACATAATATTTAAAACCATCTTGAGACATTGGGGGAGGTCCATACATCATAAAAAATTATTTCTAGTGGCTTAGTAGAGACAAGTGTTGAAGATGAAAATGGCAATTTATGACTTTTATTAATGTGGCAATCATTACATGCAAAATTATTAGGCATGAGGGATGAAGACTCTAAACAGTACTTGGACATAATAAGCTTTAAAATGGAAAAAGCAGGATGACCAAGGCGATGATGCCAATTTGACGAAGTGGTTTTGGTGTGGGAGAAGGAAAAAATTGGTGAGGGAGCAGATGTGAAGTTTGGCCACTCATACACTCCATCTTTAGTACCACCTGTCAGGAGAACTGTCCCTGTGCTAAGGTCCTTCACATGAAAGCAAGAGGGTAAGAATTCAATAGATGTATTATTTGTTTTGCAAAATTGAGAAATAGAAATCAAATTTTTTTGCATGTTAGGAACACAGAGAACATCATTTAAGGTGAAGGTTTTTTTTATTGGAGTGAAGTGAGATAGAACCAGTGTGAGAGATAGAAAGGTTGGTACCATCGCCAATCATGACATCGTCCAAACCATGATAAGGTGTGTGAAGAGACAAGTTACTCAAATCTGTAGTAACATGGTGGGATGCTCCACTGTCAAGTAACCAATTGGGTTGGGTGTTTGAGCTTTGTGGGCGACAGAAAGATCTGGGCCTGGACCCAGGGCTGAGACATAACCAGGCCCAATCCAAAGGGAAGGTGAGAAGCCCGAAAGGTTTAGGCCCAAAAATACTTTGCCAGTGATCGCAGCAGGAAAGACGCTGTTTCCGAAAGGTTTAGGCCCAAAAATACTTTGCCAGTGGTCGCAGCAGGAAAGACGCTGTTCATGACCTTCGTGGTAATCAATTCTCCTTCTGCGTATAATGTGATTATGGGCAGAGACTGGATATGGAGAATGGAGGGTTAGGCGTCCACTCGATGTTTAATCATGAGATGTGTTTCTGCGAACGGGAAAGGAACCGTCGACATTATAGGTGATCAAGCCATGGTGAAAAAATGCTATCACCTTACAATGGGAATTCGATCAAGTAAAGAAGTTGCAGGGATCGAGGAAAAATAGCAATTTAAGGAGGATCCACCAACCCAAGAGGAATCCATGGCTGAACCAATGACTATTGAACCACTAACAGAGATAGTATTGGATCAGGAAGAGCCAGACAAGACAGTGTTGGTGGGTACCCTCCTGAAAGAAGAAGAACGGACACGTCTGATCGAAACTCTTCGGGCAAATAAAGATGTGTTCGCATGGTCGCACGTGGATATGCCGAGGATTGATCCAAGCATAGCGTGCCACAGGCTAAACGTTGATCCCAGCATAACGCCGTATCAGCAAAGGCAAAGAAGATTCGCGCCAGAAAGAAATAAGGTAATAAGCGACAAAGTCGATCGACTCCTCGAAGTGGGGTTTATAAGGGATGTCTGGTGCCCCACGTGGATTTCGAACGTGGTAGTAGTCCAAAAGAAGAATGGCAAATGGAGAGTATGCATCGATTTCACCAATCTGAACAAATCCTGTCCAAAAGACTGCTACCCGATCCCCAAGATTGATCAGATGGTAGACGCCACTGCCGGGTACGAACAACTAACTTTTCTCGATGCATATTCTGGATATAACAAAATCCCAATGGCGATCGATGATCAAGATAAAACAGCCTTCATATCCGAACGAGGGCTATATTGTTATACAGCAATGCCTTTCGGCCTCAAGAATGCGGGATCAACCTATCAAAGACTCGTCAATCAGATGTTCAAAGATCAAATAGGTAGAACCATGGAAGTATATATCGACGACATGGTTGTAAAGAGCAAATCAAGAAAAGATCATCATGTTGACTTCAAAGAGACATTTGAAGTCCTCCGCAGATACAAGATTAAATCAAGAAAAGATCATCATGTTGACTTGAAAGAGACATTTGAAGTCCTCCGCAGATACAAGATGCGATTAAATCCGACGAAGTGTGCGTTCGGCGTTTCTTCTGGACAGTTCTTGGGGTATATCGTTAGCCAACAGGGAATCGAGCCCAACCCAAGCAAAGTCCAAGCTCTTCAAGAAATAGAAGAACCTCGAACAGTTCGGGAAGTGCAAGTCTTAACAGGAAGGATCGCTGCATTAAGCAGATTTATATCTAGAGCAACAGATAGGTGCAAGCCATTCTTTCATGCAATAAAAAAGAGAGGATCTTGGGGAACAGCACAATCTGAAGCATTGAGGAAAATCAAAGAATACATGGCTAATCCTCCCATCCTTGCAGTTCCCGAACCTGGAGAAGTCCTATTTTTATACTTAGTAGTCTCAGAATTCGCTGTGAGCGCGGCGTTAATCATTGAACGAGATGGCCAACAGCATCCAGTGTTTTACGTAAGCAATAGCCTTGTGGAAGCAGAAACTAGATACAATGCTTCGGAGAAGTGTGTCCTGGCTCTCGTGACAGCAAAAAGGAAGCTTCGGCAATATTTCGAAGGGCATAAAATAGCGGTGATCACTAATCAACCCATCTGGGGAATTCTTGCCAAGCCGGACCTCTCCGGGAGAATGATGAAATGGGCCATCGAGCTGGGGGCATTCGATATAGAATTCAAACCTCAAATGGCTCGTAAAGGACAGGCGGTGGCAGATTTTTTGGTTGAAGCACATGGGCCACTAAAAGCGTTCGAAGAAGACCAGGAAGAAAATGCATGGGAGCTATATGTGGATGGGTCTTCGAACTCATTAGGTACGGGGGCAGGCATAATTTTACGAACACCCGATGGATTCGAGTTGGAGTTTGCGCTAAGGTTGGATTTCCCAGCTTCGAACAACATGGCAGAGTACGAAGCCCTCGTGAATGGTTTACGAATTGCAGAAAAAGTCAAGGCTCAAGTTCTTAAAGTCTACAGTGACTCTCAGCTTGTGGTAAACCAAGTAAATGGAGAATATGCTACCAGGGATGAAAAGATGGAGGCATATCAGAAGCTGGCAACTGAAATAATCTCTCGTTTCAAGAAGGTAACCTTTTCACAAGTACCTAGAGAACAAAATCAGGCGGCTGACCACCTAGCATGCGAAGCCTCAACTTCGGAAGGACTTCGATCCGTCAGGATCGAGCAGTTACACGCGCCTAGCATTGCAGAGGAACCAACTACATTGATGATCAATCAAGTTGGAACAAGTTGGATGACGCCACTGATAGAGTACCTTCGTTCGGGTACAGTACCAACAGATCCAGCAGAAGCGCGAAAACTGAGAATGCGAGTAGCCAGGTATGTTTTGATCGATATCATATTATTTAAAAAGTCATTTTCAGGGCCGTTGTTGCGCTGTCTTGACCCAGCTCAAGCTGAATGGCTACTCTCGACAATTCACGACGGTTCATGTGGAAACCATGCTGGAGGACGAAGCTTAGCACACAAAGCACTGACGCAAGGATACTTTTGGCCGTACATGGCTAAAGATTCAGAAGTTTATGCTCGGAAATGCGATCAGTGTCAACACTACGCACCCGTAAGCAGACAACCAGCGGAGGATTTGAATTCAACGTGGGAACCATGGCCGTTTTTATGCTCGGAAATGCGATCAGTGTCAACACTACGTACCCGTAAGCAGACAACCAGCGAAGGATTTGAATTCAACGTGGGAACCATGGCCGTTCTCGAGGTGGGGTATGGATATTGTGGGACCATTGCCAACCGCCCCTGGAGGAAAGAGGAACGTACTCCTTGTGACGGATTACTTCACCAAATGGGTCGAAGTAGAAGCTTACGGAATGATCGATGCTACCACTATCGTTCGATTTGTTTGGAGAAATATCATATGTCGCTTCGGAGTGCCACGAGCCATAGTTACGGACAATGGCACGCCCTTCAACAATAAGAGGTTTAAAACATTCTGTACTGAAAAGGGCATCCAACTTCACTTCTCCTCTCGAAGCTACCCCCAGGCTAATGGGCAAGCAGAGAAGACGAACAGGACAATCTTCAACAACATCAAAAGACGGCTCGAAGGGGCTAGGGGGAAATGGAACGACGAACTCCATCACGTTCTGTGGGCATATCGAACCACTAAACGAAGGCCAACTGGAGAGTCACCGTTTTCCCTAACTTATGGAGTAGAGGCAGTAATCCCCACTGAGATAGGATTGCCAACCACAAGGACGTTATCAGCTGAAAATGAGGAATCGAATGCCATTCAGCTCGACACACTCTTGATCTTGCGGAAGAAAAGAGGATGGCGGCATCAATTCGGTTGGCAAATTATCACAGCGTGGCAGCTCGACATTTTAACCAGAAGGTACGCCATAAAACCTTCAGAATTGGAGATTGGGTCTTAAAACGAATTATGAACCAAGGACCCAAATCGGGAGAACTACCAGAATCTGGAAAGTTTAAGAAAGTCTGGGAAGGCCCTTACGAAGTCATGGCAGTCTTCGGAAAGGGGGCCTACAAACTTCGAGAACTCCGGACTGGGAAGGAACTGCCGAGACCTTGGAATGCCATTCATTTAAAAAAATATTATTTTTGAAATTTTTCTTGCTTATGTTACTGTTACGATGAGTTAATGTTAATAACAATTGATGAATTCTAATGAAAATTAAGTATCTCTTCTAGAAAAAATAATAAGGGTCCTGAATGTTCGAAAGAGGATGTTCAGAAAAATGCATATGTTGTGAACGTCTTCCATCGAAGCACTGAATGCTCGAAAGGTGACGTTCAAGGAAAACACGTACGCTTCGAATGCCTTCGATCGAAGCAGTGAATGTTCAAAAAAAAGGCGTTCGAGAAATTGCGTACGCCATGACGATATTTATCGAAGCACTGAATGCTCTAGTGGGTGACACGCATGTATGCCAAGAACGTCTTCGATCGATACAATGAATGATCGAAAGAAGACGTTCATAGATTGCGAACGCAATATGGTTACAATTGAAACATTGAACATTCGAAAGAAGGCGTTCGAAGAAGTACATACGCAATGAATATATGCAAAAGAAAGGAAAAAAACTTATCTCTTATTAGAATAAAAAACAGATTACAAAAGGAAATGCACGAATGACAACTGCTCAAAAAAAAACTCAAGGAGCCCTTCAGGGAATGACCAGCTCTTCACTCAGGCATTCCCAATCCAGATTGGGAAAGAGTGCATACTCAAGGAGCCCTTCAGGGAATGACCAGCTCTTCGCTCAGGCATTCCCAATCCAGATTGGGAAAGAGTGCACGAGCTTTTGACTTGAAATAGTCACACCCCTGGGTAAAACCATCCTGGAAGCCCGTAGAATGCGCTGAGCTGGTAAAACAGCGCGCTTCATGGAGAAGTTGTTTCAGACGATCCACCTCCCGACTAGCTTCAGTTAAATCAAAGCGTGCTTCACGAAGACGCCATTCAAGGAGGATTCTTGGAGAATGGATCGAATTAACGCTTCTCCTCGAAGGCCCAGCCTCGAAATCATGGTGACGACTCAAAAAAGAAGGAGACCGAGTCGATCGAATTGCATTCTCAGATTTGAGCACTGGTGACAAAGGTTTGGAGATATCATTCCTTGGCCCCATTCCATCAGTTCTCGAGCAAGAACGTAACTTCGAGGAATAGCTAGTAGCCTTCGAGTCCGTCGATCCCGAAGAACTTAAAGAAATAGAAAGCTCAGACGAAGCAACTGTTTTCCTCTTTTTGCTCGCCCGAAGCTCAAGGTGAAGCTTGATTTTACGATCTTTAGCCATGGATATCTCAAAACATGCGCAGTAAGCACAACTTTTCATGAAATCAAAGGTAAGAGAAAACAGGTATTTATACTTAGAATGAGCCCCCAGAATACAAGTTTTATGCTACCATTTAATGCGGATAATAACTCGAGGATATTACGTTACGCTTTGTGTTTTAATTTCAGTAAGTAGAATTCGAATTTGAAACCAACAGAATTAAGAGATAAAATTCAAAATTCGAAGGAACAGCCAAAATTAAAACTTAAATTAATCACCCAAAGTTAGAAAATTGAGTTTTAAAGTATTCAGTACAAAACAGAACAAGAGAAAAAAAAAAAACTATTGTTCGGGTGGGTGATCAGAGTCAACAGCCGCAGAAGGAGAAGGATTTTCTTGAAGGGTACCCTCGACAATCTCTTCTTTAGAGGAAGGACTAGAGGCAGGGGCTCGATCGCCAGGGCGCATCCCGAGAAGGTAGTCATAAGGCTCAGTTATGTGCTGAAGAGCATCCACAGCATCCGGGCCTTCATATAAACGACTATCTTCAGGTTCGGCCCTCTGAACCCATCCAAGCCTGAAAAACCGAGCTCGATCTATGCCAATCAATGTTTGGCAGTCATCGAACTCTGCCTGACGCTCAGCCTTCTCGACCGCCAGTTGCTCCTCTAGTTCTGCCACTCGAGCCCTGGAATTCTCAAGTTCTTTTTGCGCCCCCTCGAAATTCTGCGCATGCAAATCCCTGTCCTCTTCAGCTCGACACCGCCCAGCGTTGGCCTCTGCCAACTCCTTCTTGACTTGAGAAAGCAGTGCTTCAGCGTCAGCAAATTTCTTCCTAGCAGCCTCTCCTTTCTCGATCTCAGCAGCATGTTCACCTTAAAAAAAAAAAAAATGCATACAGTCAATGCTCGAAAGAAAACATTCGAAAAGTTAAGTTTCGAAGAGCTAATTACCGTGTAACTGGCTACGTGAGTAGCAACGATCAGAGCCCCGTCGTTCAGCTGAGCAACCCCAGCGGCATCTCTTGGAAGCACGCAACCCCTCGTAATGGCGATCACGGTGCTCTCATCATGAACGGCAGAGTCACTCAGCAGAACTCGAGTCCCATTGGATCTCTTCATGTCAGGGACAAACGGAGGAAGGGGGGCAGCTGGACGGGTACTTGAACTTGGAATTTGTGGAGGCGAAGGAGCAGTGAGTGGAGGAGGACTTTGGGTATCAGTAGTCGAAGGGGGCGGATCGATGGCCGCAGCTGTCGAAAGGGCAGGAGCACCATGGGTAGGACCCTCTTCGACCATCGAAGTGGCCTTCGTCGCTTTCATCTTCAAAGGGGCCTTCCGATCATTTCTTTTTCTCTTTTTCTCTAGAATGGGGTCCTTCGCGAGCTCAAGTTTTCTTCGCTGCATGTTGATCCCCTCAGTGTCAGAAACAGTTTCTTCAGAGTCCACCGAAAGAACTTCGACTTGAGACTTAAATCTTGCTCTGAGCTGCTCGATCCTCTTTCTACCGTCACTAGTCAGAGCCAAGTCCTTCGACCGCAAAATTAAACCGCCCGCGAAGTCCTTGGGAGTATAACCTTCGAAGCCCGAACGTTTCTCCTCGGAAAAGGGTGCGTAAATGATGGATTGGCGCTGAGAATTGATTCGATGGAGAACTTGAGGCGTGGAGAACCAGCCGATGCTGTGCTTCGGATTCCCAAGTTTGAAATGAGCCTTAAGGGCTAGCAACCTATCGTGAACTAGCCTGGCCTCTGTGAAACAGGATTTATCTGGAAAAAGAAAGCGAAGAATGTTAGTGATCGACAAACGTTGACAGATGACATCAATATCAAGATGACGATATTCATCAAAGTGAGGAATACCAGGAGAATGGGAAAAACGAGTTGGGAGTGGCACATTGCTGAGTTCCGGGGCAGCCCACTCGCCGGTCAACATCACCGGTCTACCTTTCCACCCACAATGAGAAGTAGGGCGATCATGAAAGAGTTTGGGGGCATCAGGTTTAGGAGTGAAATAAAAAGTGCAAGACCCATCGAGTTCGTTGACCTTACTCCACTTATAACAAAAGAAGAAGTCTACGAACCCGAAGGCCGCCCCCACGGAAAGCCCAAAACCCAGAAGAGCAGAAATCAGTTGGAAGCAACTGGGGTTTAGTTGAAGAGGGTGAACACCCATTTTGTTGAAAATAACGTGAAAAAGGGGATGAAGAGGAAATCTAATATACTACAAAGAATCAGCTGAAATAACTAACGAACCCTCTGGAATACCCTCCCCAGTCGTTACACAACAGTTATCGGGAAGAGACTGGACTTTGATAGTGGGAGGTATTTCATTATCCCTAACTATTTTCTTTAATTGTTCTACGGAGGGTTCCCAGTAGTAAACCAATTGGGTGAGTTTACCCATAGTAAAAGAGAAAAAAGAGGGACTTACGCGAGAACGAAGGAGGAGAACAGACTAAGAATCACCGAAGACCTTGGGCGAATGGCGGAAAGGCGCGAGGTCGCAAAAGGAGTTATTCTCAAAAAGCACTGTGGAAACTTGGAAGGTGAAAGTTATGGAGATGAAAAGTAAGGTTTAAATAAACAGGGGGATTCGAAAAATGAGTGGCTGGGGAAGCTCAGGGGTTCGAGAAGGGCAGAGGTCGAAAAGACGCGCCTCGAAACAATCAAAAGACGCCTTTTTACCTTACGCCGTCATTTTTTCCCTCTACCAGCCAGAGCATGACACATGGCGGGTAGAGAAAAAAAAGGGGGCATTGTGGGCGACAGAAAGATCTGGGCCTGGACCCAGGGCTGAGACATAACCAGGCCCAATCCAAAGGGAAGGTGAGAAGCCCGAAAGGTTTAGGCCCAAAAATAGAAACGGTAATATTTCTTATCTTAAAGGCATAGCCTGTGCAAATCCCGACCTTAATGATCCACAAACCCGAGTAAAGGCACCAACGATCAAATGTATTAAAAAAGTATAACGGGAAGAAAAAGGCGCGAAGGTAGGAGGTAACGGAAAAATTATTTTTGATATATAAGAAAGAGTGCGACTCCACGAAAAGGGATCGAGACCAAAGAAAAGAGAACAGCTTGAGAAACATATAGAATTATTTGCTCATTTTAGCATCGGAGTGTCATTGCAGGTACATCCCACGGGGAGATTTCAAACGAATCAAGGGGACGGAGGTTCGAAGGAAGTGTGATGTCCGAGTGGTGGGCTTATAGTTGATTGATTCATTGTTGCTTGTTAAAATCAGGCCTGACGAGAATTTTAGCATCAACAAGCTTGCAGCGAACTGAGCTTGCGGTTGCTAAGGTTTGACGTTATTGTTGACATTCAATCCTCCAGTAGAAGAAGATTGAATAGGCAAAAACTGAAAAGATGGGCAGCGTTTGGCAGTATGCCCTTGGACCCCGCAAACTTGACAGAAACCTTGATATGGTCGAGAGGAGGACCTGTTGGTGTTGCAATTTGGAGAACCAAAGGGAGAAAATGGCCGCGCATTGTTGTACTGGGGTGGACGCCAAGTTGCTTGATTATGTTGAATAGGAGGATTTGAGTTAGGGCGCCAGGTGTTGGTATATGTGTTTGATCGCCAATTAATGTTGGTAGATGAGGTACGGTTTGCTGCATGGGCAGTAATGGGATGAGTGGACTCAGACTTGGCGTGAATTGGGAGAGAGGCTTCAAAGGAGAGTAGTTTCTCGTGAAGTTCATCAAACGAGATGGGATTGTCATGGGCTTGAACTGCACTAACAAGTTCTTTGTAATCGTCACCTAGGCCATCTAGAATTTTATCCGTGAGATCCTCGGCATCCATTGGTGCGCCGAGAATGGCCAGCTCATCAGCACGAGCTTTGACTGAGTGAAGAAAATCGGTGACATTCATAGTGCCATTAACTGGATTTTTGAGGAGGTTTTTGACTTGCTTGATCCGGCCTCGGGATGGTTTGGCGTAGGTGTTGGAGAGGGTATTTCATGCTTCTCTAGAGGTGGTGGCACGAGCAACAAAAGAAACAAGAGGCTGGGAGAGAGAGCCAATAATAGCATTAAGAATCAATTTATCTTGCCGTATCCAAGGGTTGTACGCTGGGTTTGGGGTAGTGACATTGTCTGTGGTTAGAGTTTGTGGGGGACAAGGGTGGGAGCCATCAATATAGCCCAGTAAGTCATAGCCAATGAAAACGGTTTCAAATTGGATTTTCCAGGAAAGGTAATTTGTGGAGTTGAGTTTGATGGGCGTTTGAGCAGCTGTGTTTATGGTTAGGAGTGGTTGATTGTTGGAGGTGAGAATTGTATGTGCTGCCATCGGGAGCAATTAACAGGAGGAAAAAAAAAATTGCTCTGATACCATGTAGAGGTTAACACATTGGCGAATGAAAAACCGTAACTTTCATTAAGTGCAGCTGATAGTTAAATACAACAGGTATCAACAAAGCCTATAAACGTGAAGGTCCTATTCCTAAGGGATCACAACTATACAATCGTAACAGCACTGTAACTTCAAAATACAACAACATTACAAAATTCAAATATAACATCCATATCTCTTACAGATCATTCATTAATTAATATTACTTTCTTTAGCGTTTCCATGCAACGCTTTAGAGATTTTCTGGTTTGCGAGGGAAGAATAGAATATAGATCCTCCAAATTAGCATCTTTGTCTTCTTCCAATCTTTTTCTTATGCTCTTAATAATTTCCTTCTTCAGCTCATTTGGGAGAGCATTTCTGTCCATCCACACTTGAATATCTATCTCTTTCATTTGCATCTTCTGTCTTATCTCCTCTGTTCTTGTAGTTGACAGTTGCATAAGTGTCTGTACTGCAACAAAAAAAGTCAAAAAAATAACCTCTATACATATATTAGCTCCTCAAATTATCCTAGCTAGCTACAAAGTATATATATGCATATATCATGAAGGAAATAATTGGTCTTTCTAATTAATTAATTTCAAACACACACAATTGGATGAACAAATAAGTGAGAAGGAAATCACTATCAATTACCTGCACATTTCCAATGAGGTATAAAAACAGGAGCAAGCCAATGATAGAAATAAGAATTGCAAAGCAGTTTTCCAACACATAGTTACTCCTTACAAGATTCGTTCCAAAATTACTGCAAAATATTAGTTGGGGATCAAACAATATGTTATAAACATTAATTAATGACCGGCAAAAGTTACAAACAATTAAGAGATAAATGCACCATTGGTCCACGAACTATTGCTATTTTCTCAACTTGGTCCACAAATTAATTTTCGTATCACTTTGGTCCGTGAATTCAAATTCTCAGCCCAATTTGGCCCATTCTGTAAAGTTTGGCCCATTTAGTCGTTAAAACCCATCACATGCGTTGCATATGCCCTTTTTTATGGGCAAAATAGTATTTTCCTCATCCATTACATTATTTCCCTTAGCCAAAAATCTGAGAATTTATTTTGAAAACCATTTTATTCGAATAGAGAAGCACTTGAAGGGCTTTTGGGTGAAAACGAAATCTCCAAATTCATTTGAAGGGTTGTTGGGTTGATTCGGATCGGCTAAATTTTCTGTAAATGGCGATGGAATTTCGAGTGGGAGAGGAGACTCCAACATACAGTAAGTGTGAGATTCTCTACAATTGAAAGACCCATTCCAATTAATCACATTCACACTTGGGAAAACAAAGAAAGACAACACCTTGTACAAAGCCCATTACCTTTGGTATTAAGCATGACTCAAATCTTCTTCCTGGATTCAAATCGGTCCAACTAGTTTTCATCACCGTAAACCTTCCGCAATGATAGTACCGACTTTGACCAAAGGAATTGTGTGATGAGTTGGATTACATTGGTATGGGAACTTTGGTGGAGGCTTAGCTGGTTTGGGAGCTCTTCTCTAATCCTAAACTATGGGTTTAATAGAAGAAAAGAGAGATAAAGGAGAGAGAAAGAAGAGAGAAACTATTAGCGGGTTGGGACAATAGAAATGGTGCCAGAGGTTGGGAGGACAAGAAGGAAGGGAGGGAAATAATTTAATGGGTGAGGAAAATACTATTTTGCCCAGCGAGTATAATATCGATAATTTCGGCGAAGTTTCGCCGAAATTATCGTTTTTCAAGGGTAGCAAAACGAAAACATACTTCCATCCTTTTTTCGTGTAAATTTTGGAAATTTCAGCAAAATTTCGACAAAATTTTGGACGAAATTTTAAGAAACAAATAGCAATAAAATGGTAAAATTTCTATGAAATTTCCAACTTAAATCGAGGTGGAATTTCTGGGCTGGGAAGTTTATGGGTTTTGAACTTTTGGGAGATCAAGGGAGATAAAGAGGGATTGGGTTTTGCGAGAAGACGAAGGGAAGATAGGAGGCCGGAGTTGGGTTTCAGTGGGTTTCGGCGGCAGGGGGAACGTAGAGGCTGGGAGATGAGGAGGAAGAAGAGAGAAATAATCGAGGAGGGAGAAGAGAGAGAGAAAAGAGATCTAGGAAGAAACTAGAAAGGAAGGGGAAGGGGGATCTAGATCTGGGAGAGTCAAGGAAGAAACCAGAATGGAAAGAAAAGAGAAAAAAGGAAAAAGAAAGGAGAGAGGCAAGCACAGGCCACTAGGAAGTCTGGGAAAATGGGAAGAAATAAAGGAAGGAAAAGGGAAAAAAAGGAAAAAAAGAGAAAAAGGAAAGAAGCTAGGAAAGTAGCGTCAAAATCATGTCAAATCTCAACAATTTGCCTTCAACAAGAATTAGTCAATTAGGCCATTTATTGACTTTTAAGGTTGCATATATATACTCAATTAATGGTTTAGTTGATGCTTACTGTTTTTTAATTTAAAGTCTTTAGTTTCATTGAGGAACGGTGGCAAAAGGAAGAAAAGAAAAGAAAAAAAAGGAAAAAAAGGAGAGAGGCGTGGGCAAAAAAAAAAAGAAAGGAAAGAAAAAAAAACAAAATTTAGGGTTGATTGGGATTTGGTGCCTTTGGGCAATTAATTAAAAAAAAAAAGGGTTTGGAGGTTGGTTTGGCCGTTTGGCTTTGGAGTTTTGTTTGGAAATTAGTTTGACCCTTTGGTTGTTGGGTTTCATTAGTTATTTTTAAACTCTAAACCCTAATACATTTCTATATAAAAAAATAATCAAAACTATCCTAAAGGGCCTAAACTCTAATATCCTATATTATATCTTAAAAAATATAAAATATAGATTATAGAGTATATAAGGTTTAGTATAATTCACCTTATATTACATTTTTTTAACAAAATTTACCTCCAGCGCGCATTATACTCACCTCATATCACATGAAATCTATAATATAGCTTAATTCTTTCAATATTTTTTATAAATGTTGTAGATAATATGTTAAATTAGCATATAGTAAAGTTTCATTCAAAATTTCTATCGTTTGATAGAAATTTCCGTTGTTTTTGTCTAAACCCTAGCAAAATCGAAATTTGATCGAAACTTCCGTTGAAATTTGTGCCAAAATTTCCACTGAAATCAAAATTACACTTCTTGATTTTGCCTGTAAAAAAAGGCATATGCGACGCACGTGATGGGTTTTAACGGCCAAATAGGCCAAACGTTACAGAATGGACCAAGTTAGGCCGAGAATTTGAATTCGTGGACCAAAGTGATACGAAAATTAATTTGTGGACTAAGTTGGGAAAATAGCAATAGTTCATGGACCAATGGTGCATTTATCTCAACAATTAATGTGTTTAATTATATTGTTGAATTGCATGATGCAAACCTGAGATTTCGTAGACCCCACCAAAATGAGTACAAGAGCTTCTTTAGAAAATGTATTCTCTCGCATTACCAGACTTAAGGGAATCAAGAAATATTTCGAAATTAAATGGAGCAGTGACATTGTCTGTTGTATCTAAAGGGCACCATTCATTTAGAAATGTGATATTTCTTAAAGAAATATTGGGATCATCACAGTAAAATGTACTCATACATTCTTTATAATCTCTATTATGATTTTTACAAGCTCGGCTCCAACATGATGTTTCTCGTTGAATTGAAAAAAAATACCAAAAAGCTCCAAGTACCTACAAACCAAAAATTCAATATAAAAATTAATTTGTGAAGCATGAAAAATTGAAATGTTGTAGAACTTTTTTACAAGAAGCATTTACTAAAAAAAAGATATTAATTAATAACGAAATATTAAACTTACGTGACTTGCAAGGATGTAGAGAAAAAAGTTGAATACACCTTTAACCCATATTCCACTAGTCTTTGTAAATTCTTTAGAGGATAGATGAATTCGATAGATCCTTGGCAAATATTGTCCAAGAAGAAAGACACCTAGAATCTTTCCTCTCATGCTGAAGAAGACTACTAGTATGAGCACCTCGAAAAAAAATAAAGAAGAATACTAATTGTTTAGATGTCCATTAATAAATAATTACAGCTATCTGGTTACTTAAATCTAGTTAGCTAATAATTTACCCCAATTAAAAATCAAAGTAGAATTTAAGTCTTACTTGTGGGATGGGGAGAACAGCAAGAAAGTCAATGAAGATGGGAAGAGATAACCAGGGCATCTTCTGATCAATTGTCTTCTTTATTTGGTTAAACTTGCGAGCTATTTCCTTAAAAAGTTGCATGAACTCCCCTTCATCCGATTCCGAGCTCAAAGTTGGTCCTGTCTCTACATCGGAGGCTACAACTCTTCTAGTATTTGAGGGCACAGTACTTGGTGTAGTACTAGTTGCTTTAATATGTTCACCAATTTGATATATGATATTCACTATGAAAGTGATATTAGTGAGTGATCGTAAAAGAACAGATGCAATCCCCAAATGCTTGTCTTTGCCAAGGCACTTTTTATCCTCTTGGATAATTGGTATGTAAAAGAAGAGAGGATCCAACAAGACTGAAACTACACATGAAAGTACAAATATTTTATCCCACAATGAAATATTTGCAAATAGTCCTCCAACTGTTGACCTTCTTCGCCATAATTTCCGTCTAAATTAGTAGCTGCTGTAAGGCTGATCCATAAGGGGAAAAAAAAAAGTTAACACAACCAGAAAGGGAAAATATATCAAAAACCATATATTAATATTGCAGGTAAATGTATTTTTTTATACAAGTCATAGCTAGAGGCACGGAAATGGTGATATACGACAGAAGTAAAGTGTTGGAATTAATATGAGCACCTAAATTAAAATTTATTGAAATAATTTAAACTGTGCATGGTGTGTTACATGAAATTTACACACATAATAAAATTTTCAAAACTGACAACTCAAAAAGAAAAATTAGGTTCAAATGAAAAAACTAACCTTAGTTCAATCGTGTCATCCTGATTACGCGGATTAAGCATCACTTATGCCTTTTATATATACATATATATATATATATATATATATATGTACCCTAAACTATTAACAAGCTAGAAGATAAGGGAATTTGGGTGCCTAGGGTTTTTGCAGCAATTCCGATTGAAACAAAAGGTACTGATTACTGAAAGTGCTATAGCTACAGAGATAGCTGCTAAAAACTAGGGTACTATGGTAAATGGGACACAACCTTAATTCTTCAGATTCAAATTTATAGACTTACATTCATGCAGTAGCTCGATCAATACTCAATAACATATATAATTAATTAAGAATATTAAATAATAATAAAATACTAGGGTTTAGAATGGAATCTACGTGGTGTTTTGTTTGTAGTAGTGTGGTTGACCAAGAACTTGTCCATAATTCCTACCTAATTCCTTAATTATTTCCTTTAATCCGTAACAAATTCATCGGATCGGAATTGCAATTATTTCAGCAATTAGTCTTCATGCTGGCGGTTGGAGGGTTTTGCCAAAAATTAGCCAAGCTAGCCATTACCAACTACCTCTGTCCTTTAATTAGAAATGAACAATTAAAAATTATATAGTAAATTATGCATATGCTAGTTGCTAGTAGAGTAATATACTTTATATCTTTAGCATAATCAAGCTTGCAACTTGCTAATTGACTAAAACATTACAAGAATACCACTGCCTCTATGTATGTACAACACTACAGGAAACACTTTGGGCAACGGAATAAGTTTGTCGCCCCATTCAGATGTTCGTCGCCCAAATATTAGGGCGACGGAAAAGTTCGTCGTCCAATTTCGTCGCGGCAAACTCGCCGCCCAAGCTTTTGGGCGACAATATGAGTAACTTGTCGCCCAAAACGTTGACGAGTGATGGAAAATTAGGCTTTCGGCGACACACAACAGTCGTCGCTCAAAGCACTTTGGGCGATGGATAAGACATATCATCGCTCAAAGTTCTTTGGGCGTCAAAGATTTCCGTCGGCCAAAATATGTTTGGGTGACAAACACTTTAGCTCGCCGCTCTAAATAATATGGGGCGACAATAATATTCGTCGTCCAAATAGCTTTAAGCGACGAATCTACAACCGACGCCCAAAATTCAAATATTTAAAACAAAATCTCCTTAAATTCGAGCGACAAATTGAATTTTTGTCTCCCAAAGATGTTTGTGGCAGCAAACATGTTCGTTGCCCAAAATACTGATGATTTTTTTAAAAAACAATCCGTAGATTTTTTAAATGATTTTCAAAAAAATATAAAAATAAAAAATATATTAATAAATTTGTAAATAAATGTATTGTTTACTCAAACTAAAAAAAATATAAATAATGATTGTTTGTAAACACATCTACAAACAACATGGCACTGAAAGGGAAGCTGAATTGCATACAATCGAGTTAGTCGAACTTTTGTAAACACATCTATATACAGTCTCATCAAAACAAAAACTGAATTACTTAGATTACATATATAAGAAAAATGCAACGAGCCTAGGTGCATATCTACACAGAATAAATATACATAAAAACAAATCAAACCAAAATATCAAACTATTATATTTAGATTTAATAAATAAATTGAACAAAATTATAAGAAAATCTAAAAAAATTGAATAATTAATATCAATTTTACAATTTAAATAACAGTTTAAATTAGATTTTGCAAATATAATTTATTTTACAATTGTAACACAATAAAAAATTACCTCGAGAGTAACTCAAAAACTGAACAAATTTATATCTATGATCTTGCAAATGCAAAACACATAAAATGAAAAAACAATTTAAATCGAAAAAGTCAATTTAATCCACAAATTATAACTAACAAAAACAAAAATTTAAAAACTTAAAAATTGTAATCGAAAAAATGAAATTTTATCCTAACTTAAAATAAAAAACGATTATAAGTACACGGCGTGTGATACTAAAGAATTTACTAACAGATTGACAGTAAGGAGTTCTCCAAGATCACCCCCATGCAGATATAACCCTCTTTACTGTAATTTAGCCCAAATCACTCAACAATCCTACAAAAAAAAATCATTAAAAAGACAAAAAATACTATCAATTATAATAAAAATCACAA
>QANT01009159.1:0-18786 GCA_003254885.1 Purshia tridentata | reverse complement strand
GAACTCAAATTGGTTGTGAGATCCTTAAAGCTTGTGCTATGTCAGAAAAAGAGTTTTGGACAAATAAAAAACCCTCTCATTTGGCGCCAAGACCCACCCATTTGGCGCCAAGACATCTCTCATGTGCATAACCCCTAGTAAATGTGTTCTCTGTTGAGACCATGTCGATCAGCACATAAGCGGGCCCACTAACGTTACCCTAAATAGCCAAAGTAGACGGAAGTTTGTTTGGGCCACATTGTCTTAAATTGAATGACCTTTGTACTACATTGACAAAATTGAAACCCAGGGGGAGGTGGCAAGCCGGTGAAGATGGCATCAAACTTAGGAGGGTAACTTTGTAATTGACCCTAATTTATTTTTGCATTCCTCATAGTTTTATAACTCTCCCTTCACGTTTGAAACTTTGATGCTTGAATCCATTCATTCATAAGGTGGTGGGTATCTCTTAATTTTGTTTTAATAATTAAATTTTACAACAATACGCACATTTTATTAGACTGTTTTGTTTGATAAGAATTTTTTTTAGAATGTAATAAGAGTATTTTAGGCAATTTCATTTTTTGTGAAGTATGTAACATTAAAATGTGACTTCTAGCTTTATAATAGAATAGATAAAAAACATGAGTTTCAAAGTTATGACTCTGTCTTTAGTAAATATGTTGAAACCCCAACACAACCACAACAACTAATATGGGCCTTGCAATGCTAGCCCAATCCGCTCGGTAAATGGCTCGAATAAAGATTCAAGTGCACATTAGAGCCCATGACACAAATTAAGTACCTAATACCATTGTCATGTCCTAAATCAAGGTACGTAACAGCAAAACCCGCCCTAATAATCTTGAGAATATAATACTCATACCCCAACTACAATATTTCACAAAGTGCCTTAAGATGAGTTGAGCCATTTGAGTGAAATATAGGGGTTGGATATGAGTTTTAGCAACAACAGATTAGTAGTTGAAAACATAAGCTCTTTTCACGTAAAAGACCAACCGCATGGGGTTTTAAGTTCGCAAAGAAATCTGTAACACCCTGTACCTTCCAAAGTTGTTTTGAAAAGCTTTTTAAAGGTTTTCGGGATTTTACTGGAGAAGTAAAACGTTTTGGGCGTTTTTCCAATTTTAAAGTTTGACTTTTAAAAACTTGGGGGCAAAAATTGACTTTTAGTTCGAGCAAAGTTTTTGCGTTGACCTTGGGTCCGTTGGAAAGGTCTCGTTCTCACGAGTTCGTAGACACAAAGCACGAGTCAAACGGAGCTACGGTTTGGAAGTTACGGACGTGTAAAGAGAGGGGCAAACTTGTAATTTTAGAAAAGTTGGTTTTAAAAGGAGCAAAAGTCAGAAACTTCTCAGTTTTCTCTCTCCTATCTCCTGAAGTCTCTCTCTCTCTCTTTCGCGACTTCTCTCCAGCCGCGCCTTCCACCGGCGTGAGAGGGCGCGTTCGGCGGCGGGCTGGCCTAGTTTTTGGCTCGTTATGGTCGCCTCTCCCTCCTCCACCTTCCCCTGGTCTCGGTGGGAACTCAAAAGTACCCAAAAACCCGAGTTTCAGGATTGCGCACCGTGAGAGTCGCCAGCTGCAATCTCCCTTTTCGGGCGACGTTGCGACCTCCCACCTGCCCAGACTCCTTCATCTCGTCGAGCCCGTCAAGATGGTATCCTCCGATCATCCATCGGAGCGCTGTAGGCAGCGGATCAAACGTGAGTGTGCCGATGGCTTTTCCGGCGAGTTTTGTCAATTTTCAGCCACTTTTAGTAGTCGACTCAGGTTTGAGTTTTGGTCCTTTTAACGTACTCTACGTGCCTGTGTAGTTCGTTTTTGCTAAACATGAGTTTTAGTTTTCGTGTAGTTGACCACCGCGGGCCCCGCCGCGTGTGGTGGTTCCAGAGACCTGCTTTACTGGTTTTTGGCCTCGGGCCAATCACCCGAACCCGTGGGTGAGTTTCCTTGGTTTTGAGGTTGTTTGCTAGGGGCTGGGCAGCCACCGTGCGTGGTGGTTCCCGCCCGTTTCAGTTGATTAAGAGACTGTTTGTGAACTTTGTTTGTTGGTTAGTTGTCTGGTCTTAGCAGATACTCTTGATTCGGAAATTTGTATTTTCGACACCGTTGTGCTGCTGGATTTTAGAATCTGAGCAAAGGAGCAACAAAGGGTAGTTCGGTTTCGCGTGGTACACTGTGAGTGAACCTAAGTTCAGTTAATTTCAGTTCAATCAGTTACTTGCTTGCTTTGTGTGCTTGTTTGTTGGTTGCTAGTTAAGGGGGTTACGGAATTAAGATTGGAAATCTCGATAGTTTAAGAGTTATTTAAGGTTAAAGGATTAAGTGAGATTTGAGCATTAGTGGGTATTAATTGAGGATTAAGTTGGTTTTAAAGGATGCTTGAGGATTCTAAGTTATGGAAGGGTCTAGTTGGATCCCAAGTAAGGATCTTGTGGATTGTTACGAGGTGATTTTCAGTTTAGAGGTTAAATTGAGGATAATTGAGGTATTACTGATCACAGTGAATTTATTGGGTCTAAAGGATTGGTGACCAAGTTAAGGATTGTGAATGCTGGTTGGTGGTTTGCTTGTAATTCGAGGCTTAAGATGGATTGTGATTTGATTATTTTACTGATTTTACTGTTGAGGTTTACAGTTAGTTCACTTATACGAGCTCTAGTGAGCTTACCGGGTTTGTGTTTAAACCCGGTGCACCATTGGTTGGGTGTAGGGTTTGTTTGTAGGTTAAACAGACTGAAAAGGCAGAGGAGAGATGATGAGGCAGTGGGACCAGCAGCATTTCAGAACTTAGGTTTACACTTTGATTTTTATGTAAAGGGTTTTGTAAATTACAGTTGTTTTTCAGTAAATTATTTTATATTCATGGCTCACAGTTTCATGAAAAGGGCTCACAGTTTCAGGAAACAGTTTTCAGTTTTAGTTGTTTTTCACGTGCCCGAGGGTCGGGGCGTGACAAAATCCCACTAAAAATCATTCATTAAAGATGAGGTTTAAGAATATTTCACAAGAAGTATCAAGCCTAAAGATAAATAAATGATATTCATAATAATTATAAATGAGAATTTAATAAAATATAATATATACATGATAGGCTGGAGCTAACAAAATAGCAAAAAGGTAGACTGCTAGATATCAACCAAGATGCTGTCATGGTTAGTACATCGCCAACCAGAGCAAGGTTCACACTAGCTCAAAAACAAATTACAGTAGGGTATAAACATGATATATGTTCATAGTTTCCCCTCAAAGGACCCTGAGTAGGTTTGAAAGTAGTAGTCAAAAATATGTATATATACTATATATACTTCCAATGGAAAAGGATTCATAAGGGTCATAACAAAAATGCCAATACTAAACATCTTGTTCAAAAATTACAATAGATGCTCTTACAGCTTTCGAAAAATCACAACAGTAAAAATCAGTTCGGAAGCTTCCAAGTCGAAATCCAATTTCAAAAGAAAATTATCTAATGACATATCACCTAACTAGGCCAACTACCTCTACCTAAAGTAGCAAGAGCATTTATTCCTAGATGTACTGCATAGGCTAATTGCCTTTCTAGTATTACCACTTAGGCTAAATGTTGTTAATTGATTAACAAAATAAATAATGCCTCAGTGTGTAGCAATTCCATTATTCAATATAATTAATCCAACGTTAGTTCTTTAATTAAAGTAACTAAACTTAATTAAAATATTGCCTCAAATAAATAATTATATTATCTAAATTAATTAATTAAACATGATTAATTAATAATTTAAATCCAACTTAATTAATTAATTAATTAATCATGCTTAATTAAATAATAAGCCTAAAATAAATAAGAAAGGTTGGGATGTGATGAGCCAAAACTCCGGTATGCCAATATGGCACCTACCTTAAAAGCACCTTAGACTATAATACCCGTACCCCGAACGGATCAAAAACAATAATTATATGCCTGAAGAAAAAGATCAAAACCAGATAAGGCAATGGAGCTGACAAGAGGCAAGGGTGCACCCTCAATCCAGGTCATCGAATGATGACCAATTTATAATCAAGGGTTTTATAATAACAAAGCGGAAGCTATATTTTTCATGCCGAAAAATTATTTTAAAAATCATTCTTTTGAAGCCATAAGATCTAGTTGCCTAGAATCATGGAAAAATAGAAGTTTTTAAATAGTAGCTCAGGATTGCTCACCCGTGTAGACCAATCTTGGAGCAAGTGTCTAAGTGAACAAGCCCTCATGCTCCTCTAGGTGGTTCAGCTACCCCTTGGTGGTTTGTCTCCTCTTCCTTTCTCTTGTTTCCAAGGCTTCTAATGGATAGCCGTCTAGGATGTACACACTAAGTTGCCATAGGAATGGGTTTGGTGCAAAACTTTTTGCTGAACAAAGTTTTTACTCTAACCAAAGAACCTAAAAGAAAAGGTTTTTTGTGATTCATGAACTAGTCTCAACTCATGAGCATGAATCTTTGAGCTCTTCAAGGTTTTTGGAAAGTTGAGAGGGAAATGAAGACTCTTGAAAAGTTGGGTAAGAGAATGGAGTGAAGTGTCATGAGAAAGTCTAGAGCAACACACAAAAGCAAGGGAGAAGTCATCTCCCCTTGTGTGTCATGCTCTCCCCTTAGGAGATGCATTTGACATCAATGATGTCACCTACATGACATCATCTCATCCTTTCACATCCACCTAGCAATTGTGAATCTTGATCATAACCATTGGCTTCCCACATATCAATCAATCTCATCTTTTCAATTGAATCTTACATATGATCTTATTTTCATTTCCCTCCATTTTCCGTATCACAAATAACCATCAACTTTTATGTTCATCATATTTGTATCCCTTACTTTCTCATAATTATATATGTGACCCGCCAGCTTTGACTTAGTCAAAGATTCCATCGACGTACTATGTGCCAAGTGAATTTAATTAGGCTATTATTAAATCCCACTTACACTAGTTTAATGATTAATTAATCTCTCTAATTAATTTAATCACTTGGGTCTCGAAAGTAGTTGATTAATGCTCTCTATATTAATCATGATTAATTGACTCTTTAATAAAACATTCCTTGCTAATAACTTTGGTCAAATTCCTTTGACCTAAAGTAAATGTTATATAGTTATCCATAACTTCTGCACAGTTAATTAACCCATTCAACTTTTCTAGGGCATTGACTTATGTTTGAGATCCTTAGGTTCTATTCCAATTTTACTATGGAATAATCAAATCTTCCTTTGACTTTCTCTCGAGAATAATTGCACTTATATGTGAATGTATACAAACGTATTAAATCTATTAGTCACTGGGTTTCTAAAGGCTTTGAGCTACACTTAGTTATGTTTCAGGCTTTCCTAAATTGAACATATAATCAGAATCTATTCAATTCTACTTAGAATTCGATAAGGTCCTTCTATCGTTTAGTCATCCATTGTCCTAATCACTTATCGAAAGTATTTTTCAAAAGTATGAGGTATCAGAGATCTTTCTTAGTATAAGCCTGGTCGAGATACAGTTGGGAAAACCCAATTTCCATTGCATCTCACCCATATGCTTCAGCATAAGTCTTTCACTCACATTAGATCAATCACATAGGACAAATTTTCCTTTTGCATTGGGTAAGGATAGATGCCTTATTGACCACTCATATGTCTTTGTGCTCCCTTTCATTAAACCCAATAGTACACACATTGTACTTCAGTACATATGCATTGTATCATCAAAGCACAGTGATAAAAAATATAAGACAATCATGATGTCTCAGGTCAAAGTACTAATTCGAATCCACAACCTAATGATCTTATTTAACTATTGTTTCACTCCATACAAAGATCTCATTAATTTTATATAAAGTTGAGATGTTGATAGATCCCAATCAAATTAGATATTGGTATCAGATCCATCTTGTGTTGTTAATCATGGTCCTTGTAGAATTAGAGTGGTCTGAATCCACCATTCAAAAACATTGATAGACAACATACTTGCTATGTGTTCATTTTACTTGTTTTATGTTTAATTGGCAACTGTTCATATTGACATTTAGCAACCAAGTAATTTGTGAACTATGGCAAGTTTGTTTAGATCTGTGTCTCATAGGGCGGAAGGGCTATGAATTATGAAATTAAACAACACTACAGAAGTGGTAATGCAGAATTAAGCAAAACAACTTCATAATTGGAAAATCTCAAAAATTCTCTGTATCTGATATTTATGAAAATGGATCGTTTTCTTTTATGAGTGATTATGTGATAAAAACCACTAAGAGAACAGTTGCATAGCGGATTCACATGAGAAGTTTTAGCTATTGTCAACACAAATGCTTGAGCAGCATACGTAAAAGAATTATAACTACCTGAACAATGACTTAGTGCAAGTAACAGTAAAACCCTTAACAAGGACAAGTGTGCAACTCCATTCTGATTTGCATTAGAGACAGTAGGCACAACAGGTTTACTGACTTCTTGCTAGGCATAGTAAATTCATCATTATGTGAGGGGCTCGTTTTCTTTAACTGTTTTCTTGACTTTTCTGTCACTCTCTCTCAAATACAAGAGTCTTAAAGGTTCTAATCTTGAATGTAACAACCTAACCTAAATTTCATAAGAAATTTGAGCTTTTATTGTTGTGGACTTGTGAAGCACAAAGAGAAGTTAAGTTGTAGGACCCATAAAAGTTTTTCTAAAGTAATTTGGAGATAAAATAAATGTTTGGAGATTGTTGGAATTTTATTTGAGGTTATAATGATTGTTGGTGCCTTACTTAAGAACATAGCATTTATGCTAGTGAAAAAAAAAGTTTGGGCTTTAAAGGAAAATAATTGAAAAGTTTGTTTAAAAAATTGTGTAATTGGCATGATTCGATAAAGCTTGAACTCATGAGTACATAGGCAAAAACAAATTGTGAGTCAGAGTTACAAAAACAAAATTATGGGATTTTGAATTGGGAGGGCATTTTGGTAATCTTGCAAGTTAGATATTTTTTAAATCAACCCTCTGATCTTCTTCTTCCCCATGCAACAATCTCTCTTCTGAATTCTCTCTCTCTTCTCTTCTCCGCTTTGACCAAACTTTGATCGGCCATATCTCTTTCATTCGATCTCTGGTTTTGGGGATTTTGGTATCGTTGGAAAGCTCTTGACAGTGCCTTTCTCTTACTAGTTTTAGATCACCCATTTGACTAGCAAAGAAGATGCAGCAATGTGAAACCAATCTGACCACTTGGCCTGCAATCTCCATTTTTTCGGCCAAGTCGCGATGTCTCGTTGCCACCAATAGCTTTCTCTCAACCTTTTGAACATGATGGTACCCTCATTTTTGCCATCAAATCGCTTGTGGTGGCAAATCGAAGAGAGGAAGGCTGTGGCTTCTCCAGTGGCCATTGGCCATGATCTAGGTATCAATCTCGATCTCCTCGTCACTCTCTTCATTTATGTTTGGTTGGAATGACCCAATTGTTGATCTAAATAAGATCCCCAATTTGGGTCTCATGGCAATCACGAGCTCTACCGCAGGTGGTGGCACGCGAGACATGATTTCTTGGTTATTTTTAGTTTCCTAGTTTACTGGAATGGATATGATTACTTCATAATTGGAAAAAATGAAAATTGTTATTAGAAATCAATCTAGACAGCCACTGTGCATGGCAGTTGACTGCATTTAAAACCGTTCTATGTCTTTATGTTTGTGAACACTAGAATTGAATGGGTGACACACTGTTATTGTGGACAGGTTGCTATGGCTCAAAATTTCACCTCGAAGCTATTCGATTGCTAAACCTCAAATTAAATTCGAAATCGAAATAACCATTAGACAATCCCCGAAAGAGGTATGCACTGATTAGGGATGTTGAATTAAGTTATGTATTGATCAATTTGGTTAGGATATGAGGGTAGTTGGGTCCTATGGTAATTTTATTCAAATTTCGTTTACTAAATTTATGAATATTAAAGTAAATGCTACTTTTGTGTTAGATCGATGAGCTTCATCTCTCGGATACAATTAGCAATGAACGTGTGGTGAAGCGTGAGATGGAAAAAAATCTCGGAAAGGGATTGAGCATAGCTCGGTTACTCTGTGAGTGGACTTTGTTTTGGAAATGTTTTTAGGATTCATTTTCCGTTTCATATTTGATTTTATTAGAAACTTTCATGAGTATAAATGATTATATTAGTATTTGAGTTTTTGATGCATAAATTGTTTTAAATAAATATTTGGCATATTGGGATTTTAGTTCATGGTTGCATGCATTATTTTTAGTTGGAAGGTTGCATGAGTTTTGAAAGAAATTTATATTTGGAAAATCATGTTTCATGTTTATGGAAAATACGAAATATTTCTATTTGAAGCTTATGGTAGAAAATTTAAGGATTTTGAGTATTCAATGTGTGATGCATTCTAAGTATTGAAATTTCATGTTTAGAAAATTTGCCTAGTTTTTGAATTTTGTTCAAGAATGTTTTGTAAGTATAATGAAATAAATTTTAGATTTGGTTTAAATAAATATGTTTTTGTTATGGAAAGTGGTTTTAAACCACATTGTCAGTACCCTCCTCTTTGTCAAACCGATTCTGCATTCTCCTAGATATTACTCAGCAGTATATGACAGTGGTCTCAGTTATATATTAGACCGGCTCTGCACTCGTTTGGAGATTACTCAGTGGTGTATGATAGTGGTCTTAGCTATAAACTAGGCCCTGCACTTGCTTGAGATTACTCGACGGTATATGACAGTAGTCTCAATTAGTGGCTCTGCATGCATGTATGGTGAGTTCTTGGCTCTGCATGCATGTATGGTGAGTTCTTGACTCTGCATGTGTATGACAATTTGTGGTTGTAAACTTGGTAATCTCATTAACCTTAACAATTGAGTATAGCACAGTATTTATAGAATATATCACAACCCTAGTATCATACAATTAGGAGACTTGAGCCCTAAGTACACTAGGATTCCTATCTGTGCTACGTAACAAGACTAGAGTCATTAACATGCCCCCTCAAACTTGGCGGCCATAGACAAACGAGTTTTGCACTAAGAATCAAATGAAGAGGCTTGAAAAGGCCCTTGGTTAATAGGTCTGCCGTTTGATCACGTGAGGGAATGTAAAGAACGTGATGACCAGCAAGTGCAACTTGTTCACATAAAAATGGTAATCAAGTTCAATGTGACGAGTGCAAGCATGAAAACCAGATTAGCTACCATATAAGTAGCACTAATATTGTCACAATGAAGAAGAATAGAAAACGAAAGCTGAAACCAAGCTCATGAAGAAGATAACTTAACCATACCGTCTCGGCACATGCATGAGAGAGGGAACGATATTTATACTCTGCACTAGACCGGGATACTGTAGGCTACCTTTTAGAACACCAAGAAATAAGATTATGGCCTAGAAAAATGACACAACTAGTAGTGGAGCACCGAGTTGTAAGGTAGCCCGCCCACTCCGCATCAGAGTATGCATGAAGAGTAGGCACATCACACAGCCGAGAAAAGAACATACCATCATCAATGGTGCCTTTTAAGTAATAAAGTATGTGTTTGGCTAGAACAAGATGGGAATGATGGGGCAAGCTCATATATTAGGCAACACTATTAACGGCAAAAGTGAAGTCTAGTAGGAACATTGTTAAATAATGGAGGCAGCCAACTGATTGCCGAAACTTAGCAGAGTCCGACTAGAGAGATCCAGTCACAGCATCAAGGTGAGACTTGGTAGCAACCGGGGTAGAGCATGGTTTGCATCCAAGCATGTTATACTTCTTTAAGAAGATCCAGGGTGTACTTTACTTAAGAAATATGCAAGCCATGAGAAGGAACTAATTCATTGAAACTAACCATGTGAAGCCTATTTTAAACCATATAGTGCCTTTTGAAACTTGCAAACAAAATTTTGGCGATGACAATCCTAAAAGACTGGGCGCTGAGACATGAAAACATCCTTAGAAAATGAACCATGCAAGAATGCATTTTTAATGTCCAACTGATGCATAGCCCAACCAATAGAAACAGAAATGCTAAGAATGATGCCTATGCATGGCAAGCTTGATCACGGAGCCAAACTTCTCATCACAGTCCATCACCGGCTAATGATGGAAGCCCTTTGGCCATAAGACAGGCCTTATAGCGTTCTATTGAACTGTCAGACCACTGATTAATACAAAACACTCATTTACAGCCCACTAGGTTTAATGGGAGAAGGAGGGACCAATGACCAGTTATTAAGAAAACATGCTCCAGATTAACCATAGGAGATGCGAGAGCCGATGGCATAGATTCAAAGGGAAACCAATTCTCATCTAAGACAATATGCCACGAGATGTACACCTACATAGTACATGGATCCAGACACCTGTGCCCTTTGTGCTGTAAACTATAACCCAAAAACACACATTCTAAAGAGCGGTTCATCAGCTTGTTAGTACCATAAGCCCCAAGATAAGGATAACAGGCACAACAAAAAAATACGAAAATGAGAATAAGAGGAAGGATGATTAAATAGAATATAATAAGGAGTGGACTGATCAAGCACAAGTGTGGGAAAAAAATTAATTAAGTGCACAGCCGTGAAAACAGCTTTCACCCAAAGCGTGAGAGGAGCTCGTGACATGGAGAGTAAGATACGAGTGATATGGGCAATATGATGGTGCTTTTCTGCTCAAGAGTATAAGGATATGACATGTGATGTTGTATGCCTAAAGAGCTACAAAACTCATAAAAAGCATGACTGACATATTCAATGCCATTGTCAGTCCAAAATATTTAATACCGGTACTAAAAATATTTTTAACTATAGGCACAAACGTTTGAAAATGAGTGAGGACTTCAGACTTGCGACGCATAGGATAAATCCAAGAATAACAAGTGAAATCATTAGTAAATAAAATATATTAGCGAAAACCAAAATTGGATATAATTGGGACATCCACACATCCGAACATACCAATTAAAAAGGAAATAAAGAAGTTTTATTATGAGAAGCAAAAGGTAACTTAATGGATTTTCCTAACGCACAACCATGACAAAAGGTTGGCTTATTACCTGAACATCCTAAAGAAGGACCACCTAAGGATAGATGATGACTAACACCCAAGTCAATTGTGCCAGACATCAAAAGAGATGGAATCAAAAGCTTGTGGTGACGAAGAAGAGAGCGAATAGAGACCATCCTTACGTGGGTCCTGAAAAATAGGCTAACCAAAATTTAAATCAAAAATAAAATAACCAGAAGGATGAAAGGTAAAACTAAAAGTATTATCCTTAGTGGATTCAACAACAGATAGCAAATTTTTACTAAGAGAAAGAACATGAAAAACATGATTAAGATGAAAGGAACAAGAACCAAGATATATAGTAATTGTACCAGTATGGGCTATGTTAAGTGAATTACCATTACCCAAAAGAACAGTGTTGTTATCATTATAAGGAACATGCTTTGGAACAACTTGACTAGTCATATGGTGAGTAGCACCGATTTCTGGAATCCATAGCATCTTAGGAAAAGATGGTGTCTGGCAACAAGGTGATAGGTAGCCAAAGGCCCGAAATAGCCTCTGCACCATAATAACCAAGATGGCAGGTATGGGTGGCATGAGCAGTAGTAAAGCAAGTAGAGCACCATTGAGAGGGACCAACACCAAGAAAGCTCATGCCACGACCTACAAAAGGGTCAACATAATAGGGAACAGAGCCATGAGGAGAGGTTCAGGAGGAATGCTACTACTGGTAGCCACAACCACAGCCGCAGTTAGAATAGCAACCACAACCAGAGCCACGACCATTGTGGTAGCCACCACCCTGCTGAGGTTGTGACTGCTGCAAGAAAGAGCGTGCAGCTGCTGCGATTGCCAATAAGAAGGAAGGCCATGGAGGAAGAATCCAAGGAGAGCAAGGGATGAGTAGTATGAGACTCAAAAGCAAGAAGATGAGCACATAAATAATCAAAGCTCGAAAGAGAGATAGAGTTGAGGAAAGCCGTGACAAACATGTTATAAGTAGAGTCAAGTCCATGGAATGTGGCAGTGACAAAGTCATCATTGGAAACAGGACTATCAATCGCAACAAGAGAGTAAGCAAGGCCTTTAGTTTGTTGAACATAAGCCATGATAGAACGAGAGCCATTCTTCATACCAAGGAGCTGGAAGCGAATGGTGACAGTATTAGCACTAGAAATCTAGAAAAAATGATGGTGTAGGCAATTCCCAAAAGTCTTGGAAGAGGAGTGGCCAACAATCATAGCCAATATAGGCTCAGAGATAATGGCAGTAAGATAAGCGATGACCAATTGATCCTTCTAGTACTATGTGACATAAGCAAGATTAGAGTTGATTCAAGAGCCAACGCAACACAAGAGGTTGAGGAGGAGGAACAACCGCAGAGCCATCAACAAAATTCCACAAGTCATGGCCTATGAGGAAAGGTTTCATTTGAGCACACCATAGAAGAAAATTAGAGTCAATGAGTTTGAGGAAGGTCACCGCATTAGGGCCAGTGAGAGAGGAAGACTCAGAACTCGAAATGGAGAACAAGAAAGAGAGTCCAGTGAGGGAAGAAAATATTAGGGTTTAGGATGAAGAACATAAGCGACTAATACCATGTAAACTTGGTAATCTCATTAACCTTAACATTTAAGTATTACATAGGATTTATAGAATTCATCAAGACCCTAGTATCATACAATTAGGAGACTTTAGTCCTAAGTACACAAGGATTCCTATCTATGCTAGGTAAAAAGACTAGAGTCATTAATAGTGGCTTTGCACATGTATGATAAGTTATTGACTCTGCATATGTATGATATTACGAGTCTCTACAAATGTATGATGGTGTCAGTAGTTGAAATATTAGTTTTTATTGATTTTCAATATATCGAGAATGACTTGAGATGAAAGATTTTAGCTTAAAATATTTATTTATAGCATATTGACAGTATCGATTTTAATTTGAGAACTTGTTATTTTTAGATATGGATTTCTAAAATAGGAATTTCTAAGTAAAAAAAATTCTCTAATGAGGGAATGGTTAGAAAAAAATTTCAATAAAAATCAAAAGAAAGTATTGCACGAAGCCTATAACTCTTACATATTAGGCTCAAAAATATATTCTATTTTTTACTTAGATTAAATGATTTACTAAGAGGTATCATGTAAAGGAATATGCAACAGTAGTAAATACTTTAGAAAGCCTATTCCAAAACTATATTAGTAAAGATGGCAAACAAACAAGAGTTACAAGAGCTATTCATCCACCACCAACTACCTTGGAACATGGAGGAATAGTGGCATCTCACTTTAAGAAGGAAGATACCTCTATAATGAAAATAATTGTCACTAAAGAGCATATAGGAAGTGTAATTACCCAAAATAATTACAGTAACTTATTTCTCCAATTCTTAGGTGACTAGACCACCATAATAGAAAACACCTTAAAAGCTCTAGACCCTAAAGAATGTGGGTTATCAAGTTCTAGAAGCTCAAAAGCTCTTACACAGACTAAAGGAGTCATGTTTTGACCACCACGAACTATCTAGTAGAAATCAAGCCTACTTCCACTCCCATTTTTCCATGAAACAATTCACCATTTCCTCCATGGCATCATTCTCCCTAAGCAGGATAGACTTCAGCCTCTAATTCACAACATCATCATTCTCATCAGAATTATTACCTTGGAAAGGCAGCAGATGCTTCACACTAAACACATCAACAGTGCGTATATGGCTAGGCAATTGCAAATGATAAGCATTCGGATTAATCTTCTCAATGACCTCTACTGGACCAATCTTGCGAGTAGAGAGCTTGTTCTAGTCACCCACAAAAAACCGATCCTTAGTCAATACAGCCCAAATATATTCACCCACATCAAATTCCACTTGGTGGCATTTACGATCAACAGCTGCCTTGTATTTAGACATAGTCTCCAATAGTTTCCGGTGAGTATCAGCATGAACATGTTTCAAGTTGGCCACAAAGTCTTCAGCTTTCCCATGATCACGCTTTAGACCAAGAGGAGAGGTTAAGTCAAGCAGTGCACAAGGAGTGAAGCCATACACAATATGAAAGGGGCTAAAACCTGTGCTGCAATTGACAGAATGATTTAATGCAAACTCAACCTGGAATAATTTCTGATCCTAGGAATTCAAATGTTCATCAACCAAATTACGCAGATAATTGCCCAAGGAATGATTCACATCCTCTGTATGCCCATCGGTTTGGGGATGATAGGCAGAACTAAAGTCCAACTTGATGTTGGATAAATGCCACAAGCTCCGCCAAAAGTGGCAAAGAAACCAGGTGTCCCTGTCAGACACAATGGAAGTGGGCTAGCCATGCAACCTGTACACCTCACGAAAATAGTTGAGTGACATTAACTGCATCCGTAGTCTTCTTACAGGTAATAAAATGCGCAAGCGATCCACCACCACATAAATAGAGTCCATGCCACATTGGGTACGTGGAAGGCCATAAAATAAAGTCCATACTCATATAAGTCCAAGGCTGATATGGAATCGGTAAAGGCATATAAAGACCAGCATTGGTAGCACCCCCTTGGAAACCTAACAGATCCAACAACGCTCCACAAACTGAACCACTTCACGCCTCATTGAAGGCCAGAAGTAAGTCTCCATGACCAACTGCAAGGTCTTGTCTCGCCCCACATGCCCTTCATTATGTAGTTTCTAAATAATCTCAAGCCGCAGACCGAACTTAAGCACACATAACTGGTTACCACGAAAAAGAAAGCCTTCATGCACATGAAAAGATGAACTGCTTGGGGAACCTGCCACAACATCTTCCAGAATATGCTCATGAAAACCAAGAACCTAGATGTGCATAAGTGTCAATAAACTAGAAAGCGGGCTCAATGCATTTGCCACGCGCTTAAGAACTCCAAACTTAATGCTTAATGACAAAGGTAAATTTTTGCAAATACACAACCCACCAAGCATGTCAATCAGATAGTTTGTTCTGACTATTGACAAATATTAAAGTTGCATGGTCAGAAATATTAAAGTTGCATGGTCAGAAATATTAAAGTTGCATGGTCAGAAAAAAGGACAAACTCCTAGCCAATAAAATAAGTCCGCCAATGCTTAAGAGACTGGACAACAGCATAAAGTTCCACATCATAAGTGCTATAATTAAGCTTGCTCCCATTCAATTTGGCGCTAAAATAAGCTACTACTCTGCCCCTTGACTCAAAACACGATCAATCCCCATCGTAAAAGCATCAAAATGAAGCTCGAAAGGCCTAGAAAAATCAAGTAAAACAAGAACAAGAGCCGTGGTCAAACACTGTTTAATCAGCTCGAATGCCCTGGACGCTTCCTCTGTCCAAACAAACTTACCTCCCTTCATATAATCGATCACAGGAGCCATAATGGTACTAAAATTTTGAATAAAATGTTTGTAGAAAGACGCCAAACCATGGAAACTCCGAATCTCAAAAAGGTTTCTAGGAACCTGCCAGTCACGAATTGTTGCTACCTTGGTGTCATCCATAGAGATGCCATCCTTGGACAAAATATAACTAAGAAAAAGAACCTTATTAGTCATGAAAGCACACTTATTGAATGAGGTGTAAAGTTGGGCCTCTTGCAAATGTGTAAGATGCGCTTCCGGGCAGGCACTATAGATTAATATATCATCAAAATATACCACAACAGATTTACCAATAAATGGCCGAAGTCCCTGATTCATGACACGCATAAAGGTACTGGGTGCATTGGAGAGCCCAAAAGGTATTACCATCCACTCATACAAACCTTCACTTGTTTTAAAAGCCGTCTTCCACTCATCTCCGGGCGAATCAGAATCTGGTGGTAGCCACTCTTCAAATCCAATTTGCCAAAAACAGTAGCACCACTCAACTGCTCTAACAGATCATCTAATCACGGAATGGGAAATCCCTTGTGGTAATGATGTTGATGGCTCGACTATCAACACACATACACCACATGCCATCCTTCTTAGGAGTAAGCAAGGCTGGTACTACACATGGGCCCAAGCTCTCCTTAATAAAACCTTTACACAATAGTTCCTCAACTTGCCTGTGCAATTCTTCATGTTCCATGGAGCACATATGATAATAGGGCCGATTGGGAAGGGTAGACCCTGGCACCAAATCAGTTTAGTGTTGAATATCAATTTGGTGTTGGACAAAAAATTTTGAAGTTCAAGAACATAAATACCTTCATATACCTTCATCTTCATCGATAAGATAGACATCATTAATCAATTTAAAGATCCAATTGAGTTCATAGAAACAAAAGAACCATAAAAATCCTTTCCTAGAACTCATGGCTCTAGAATTTGCAAAGCTGAACTTATAATAAGAATCTTTAATATCTATAAGGAAAATATCTATATTAGGTCCCCATGTGATGAACCAGAATATAAACCAATTGGAAAAGGTTTCTTTTCTTTAATCTGGAACCGGAACAACCACGAGTGAGAAAAGGTTTTACTATTGTGATGAAGGCTCCTAGTGTTGTGATAGTGGTGAGTCCTTCTCATTCTCTTGTCCCTGCAAAAACTCTCTAGTTAAGAAGTCAAGGAGAGAATTATGTTCTCCTTTAATATACTCCAAAACTCTAATTATGATTAAAAGAAAAATCTTTCCATTTGATCCTATAGAGAAAATGAAGTTGCAGAGAGAAGCTCTCTAACTTAGAAAGAGAAGGAATTCTAGAGAGAGAGAGGATCTTGAACTCAATGTTTGAGTGCGAATGAAAATGATGGAATGAGGGGTTATTTATAGGTAGGGATGGAACGGAAAATTCTAGAGTTTTTTTTTAAATTAACTTTATCCAAAATAAAATGATCTAGAGTGTTCTTTTTGTTGAGATTTTTTGGCTTTAATAAAAATAAAATGGGCTTTCAACAAGTCAAATGAGTTTTTAATAAAAAAACAATGGATTTGGCTTTTCAAATGAATAATTATATTTTCCAAATTAATTAATTAAAAAAATGATTAATGAACAATTTTAATCCAACTTATTTAGTTAATCATAGTTAATTAAATTAATAAGCATAAAATAAATAAAATGTGTTGGGAGGATTAGCTAGTTGTAGAGCTCTTTAGCTTAACCCCCAACTGAAGACTCCACCAACTTATCTTAAAAGAACTAACTAAGTTCAAGGATCTCAAGGGACCTTACCTAAAACCTCAAAAAATTCAGCAGAACCTCCTTATTCTTAGACTACTATATGGTTGTTATGTCCTAGGTGCAAACACCTTACCTTGGGACAACCCAAACAAAAATTAAATTGCTTTGTTTGTCTACGTTAGCACCCAGTCATCATTTTCTTAGTGATTTTTTTTTTTTTTTATTCTTCAAAACTTCAAAACCTCAAAAAATCACTAAAAATAGCTAGAGAGTCTGAAAAATTCCCATAAAAATCCTATGGACTCATCTCACTAAGTAATTTTTATCTATGACCTCAAAATAATATTTTAACTTCCAAAATTTTTATAAAAATTTCCAAATTCTCAAAATTAATTCTGAAATGTCAAAATAATGGTTATCCAACTTTGAAGAATCATAACACCTTTTCATGAACTCCAATTGACACATCCTAAATTTCTTTGGATTCGTATTGACAAATACTTACCAACCAATGTCCCACGTTGACCATTTGTCCTCATAAACACAAGGTGGGAAAATACTTGGTTGTAGACCTCCATTGTTTAAATCCCAACTAAACGAATCAACAAGCTAACACAAAGGATTAAAGCCTAATTAATAACATTCTTAACTTAACAAAGTTAAAGGTTCTTAAGGTATCTCATCGGTGTGTCTTACCTTCAGGACTAGTCGGAATTTTAAGGAATGTATGTTCTAGGCTAGAAATGAAGACATTTGTAAATATTTGAGCGGAAGCTAGGTATTTCAAGCCTTAAAACATTTTTAATTCATTCATTTTACCTAAAGATCATAGTTGTTAGAACCATAGAAAATAAACATAAAGAGATACGGATTCAAAGATTACCCTTGAAGACCAAAGGAGCTAGTCCTTGTGAAAACCATTGGGGGTTTTCTCTTCTAGTGGGTTCAGCCAAGGTGGATGATTCACCTTCCTCTTCCTTTTTTGGCTCCAAGTCCACCAATTAATTATTGGACCTCTAAAAGCTAACACTAAGCCTAGCCCTGGATGGATTCTTAGAGACAAAACCTTGTTGAATATAGTTTTTCCTCTAACCAAGGAACTCTAGGACAATGTAGCTTGAATCATGTGATCTAGGCTCAACTCATGAGCATGATTCTCTAAAGCTCTTCTAGGCTTACAAGGAAAAGGGTCTTTAGGAAAGGAGAGAAAATATAGAACTCTAGGGTTTGAGAGAATGGTGTAAAGAATATAAGAGAGTGTTGGAATAAATTAACATGAAAAAAAATAGAGCATTGGGATATATCGGCATCAAGCTGACCCAATGTTATAGAGAAACATAGCCCAACCCATTTTCGTAAATCCTAGATTCAAACCTCTTCTAGATCAAAGGGGCAGGCTATTTCGACCATCCTGAATTACTAAGTTTACCACTCTTGAGCCATTCAACAATATTCTACCGAAATATTTGTATTATTTCAGTAGAATATTGTCTAATGGTACAAATAATATTAAGGGTTCGGTAATTGGCCACCGAAATAATACAAACATTTTGGTAAACTATTGTTGAATGGCCTAAGTGTGGCCAACTTAGTAATTCAGGATGGTTGAAATAGGTTAGACTTAAATTAAATTAAGAGATGGCCCAGGCTATACCGACTACCCTTTCATGCTGAGTTGACCACCCTCTCAACTT
>QANT01009158.1:0-60294 GCA_003254885.1 Purshia tridentata | reverse complement strand
CACATAATGTGGCACTCTTCCTAAAACACCCTCCATCATTTTTAAGGCTCAATTTTATTTTGGGTCCTTAAGGTTTTTAGCTTTAATTTTTTTAATTTTCAATAATGATATGTAAAATATATGACTAATAAACATAAATATGACCAAAAAAAACCAAAATTAGAATAATTAAAATTAAAGTAAGACTTAAACCAAAAGTAAAATTTAGTTTAATTTTAAAACATTCTTTAAATAAGAAGTATTGAAACGTAATTAATAAGCCAGAATAGCGTTGTTACCCTATAATATATAGACAACGCAATTAATTGATGATTATTTAAAGCGAAGTTCCCACTACTAGCAATCATTTCGAAGCCATCAATCTCTCCACAATCTCACAAAACCATCCTTTTGCTACCATATCTATCCCCTTAAATACCTTCCACACCAGTGACATTTATTCAACAAGTTGGTTTGCATAAACACATACTTAATAATATTAGAGATTACTTGTCATTGATCATCAAGCATGTCCATTAGTGCAGGCGTCTCAGTCTCAGACCCAGCGGACAAAATACACAAGAAATCGTTCCACCGGAGGAACGATTCCGGCGAGCTCGACGTGTTTGAGGCTGCGCGGTATTTCTCCGGATACAACGAACCTCCCTCCACCCACCACAACAATAATAATAATAGTACGTTTTCGACGCAGAAGATGATGAAAGACGAGAGGCCAAGAAGAGGTAGGATTAGCCTCGACGTTGTCCCAATTAGAGGCGTCCTTCCTCACGTGCACTCTCATCCTCATCCTCATCCTCATCCTGTTGTCGTCGATCACAAACTAAATATCAAAGAAAAAATCAAATACAAGTTGCAGCCAAGCTCTCCCGGTGGGAGGCTCGCTAGCTTCTTGAACTCTCTTTTCAGCCAATCAGGTTCGAAGAAGAAATCAAAGTCCAGCACCACGCAGTCTATGAAAGATGTCCTCGAGGACGATAGCCCAGGTGGTGGAGGTCGGCGGAGAAGGCGAAGTAGCATTAGTCATTTTCGAAGCACATCCAGTACTACTGCTGGGGATTCCAAGTCCCTTTATTCTTCTTCAAGTTCTACAGGGTTCAGAACTCCTCCTCCTTATAGTAATCATGCACACACTGCAACCTCAAAGAGCTACAGAGACTTCAGAAGCTATACTAACTCAGATCACAAGCAGCAACAGCCGCAAGTGGGGTCTGGTTTGTCAAAGACCTCTAATAATGGGAGCCATGTGAAATCTTCAGCCTTGCAATATTATGATCAGGTAATGGATGAGAAAAGGTCAACCAGAGACCTTTCTTGGTTGGATGATCATGAGAAATTCAAATACAAATATGTTCCTTCTAATTCAGAGAATAAGAAGGGATTAAATAGTCGGTTCAACATTAATGATGATGATGATGTTGATGAAGGAGCAGAGAGTGATTCAAGCTCTGATCTGTTTGAGTTGCAGAACTATGACTTGGGTTATTACTCAAGCGGCCTGCCTGTGTATGAAACCACCAACGTTGATAGCATCAAGAACATCAGGGGAACCCCAATTTCCAACGCCTCATAGTGTGACAGTAATTCATTAATTTGTATGTGACATATCTTAGTATTAAATTATGTGTAAGAATATGGATGGATATGTGGTCGAGAAGGAAAATAAGGTCTTGTTTGATATTTTTTTGAAAATTGTTTTTATTTTTATTTTTAATCTATGGTGTTTGTCGTAGATGGAAAATTAATAAGAAAATTTTTAAAACAATTTTTGAATAAGATATAAAAAGCACCTATATTTCCTAGATTTTGCTTTTTATTTCTCTTATCTTGTCTGAAAGTTGATCTTTCCAATATTGCTTTTGTATATGTACAGTTTCCAATGTTTGTTTGTCTTTTGCTTTAATTACTTTTGGAGCTCTACATATGTATGACTCTATATATATGAGGAATGTCACTATTCTCTCACCATGTCATAGCAGGAATGCCGGAAAATCATATCTTTTGCTATATATATTACTGATAATGTTGTTGTTTTTAAAATGTTTTCATTTAATTGTCATTGTAACTTTCAATACTAAAATTTAAACCTAAAATGCTCAATATCCTAATTAATTCAAAAATGATATATTCAAATTTGGTTTTGTGCCATGATCAAATCCCGATCATATGAGATTTTGCACAAGATTAATAGATGGACAAACAAATTAAGGAGCTATATAATGGTTAAATTTTACTGGGTCCTTATATAGTTTGGGGTAGGTTTCACTTTTGTCTTTATAATTTCGATATATTGTAAATTATTGCAATTCGATAACATGTTACCATTTCATTCTTTAAATTTTCAAATTGTTACACTTTTTGTTATGTATTTTACAAACTATTGAAATTTTGGTCATATACTTTACAAACTTTTAGTGATTCAATGATGAATTTAACAAGTTAATGGATGAAAATGTTCATATTCTTAAATCGTAACAATTTGGATCAGAGTATATTTAACATAATTAAACTACATGAACCAAATCCAAAGTGAAATTTAGCTATATATATATGAGATGATCACAGCCATGTGAAGTGCGTGATGTGTTACTTTTCATGACTTTGGACAATTAACAAGCACAATCATGTATATACATTAATTAATTATTTTATGGGACGTTCTCAGCTGCATGTAAGTATGTAATTATGGGATATATATGGCTTTGGTGGCATGGGTGACTGGGTGATATATTTTATCCTTGTTTATTCTATTTTTCAGAAAATAATAAAATGAAATGAAAGTTTCACTGTCTCGATCACTAGATCCGTAGAGATTATCTCATTGGATATTCTTAATCGACCTTTTGACAAGATAACCTAACATTAATTAAGATATAGATATTGATGTCTAATCAAATGATTAACAATAGAGAGCAACTAATTAAGCCTTAATTCTGTTTTCTCCATTAATATCTAGATTCTAGCCAGAAAAAGCCAAATTAATTACGTGCTTTTGAAGGCAAAGCTAACCCCCGGCCAACTTGTGAAGACTCTGATTCAGAGTAATGAAGCCAAAAAAATTTCATATATTTCTCCAGATATATATGTATTGAGCCGAGAAGAGCAAGTACATCCACAAAGTTTACGATAACTATTAAGATTTAAGAGCAGCTAGCCCTCCCTAGCTAGCCACAAAACAACCATATATGTATGCATATAGCAAGCTAGTGAACCGACATGTTGATGAAGTTGGGCATGGTATATTGTCGCTTTTCACAATGATGGGTCTCCATCTCCATCTCCATCTCCATCTTCACCAAAACAAACTAGTGAATTAATTGGCCTTTAACAGACTCTCATCGATCAACTCATGTGCCTAGCTAGCTTCAAATAGTTTAGTTGAAAGACATTTAATTAATTAAGCCATACATATATATGACATGCATGATTCACGAGTTGCCAAATTTAGAGGCTGCTTATATGCATAACCAAAACGCATGTTGGAGAAGAATTATATAAAAATTTGAGGTGGTTCCATGGATCGATGATGATGATGATGATGATGATCCTTTTGGTTTTGGATAGCCTTAAAGAAAAAGAATTAATAACACTGATAAAAAGGGCATGATGCATGGGCAACAAAAAAGGCTATATATGATGATTGAAATAGGTAGGGGGAATGATGCATGGGGCACCAAAAGCTCCAACGATCAGAGCATGTAACTACCAGAGTGCGTGGAGGGACCAATTACTTATTACCTACTCCAAAAATTTAATGGAGATGTTCATGTTGTGACCCAAGTCAAGTTTAATTGGTTTCATGCCCCGCTTTTCCCTGTGGACAATCAAATTCAATTCTACTTTCTTTTATAAAAGCTATCTGCCAAAGTGAACAACTCTAGCTCCCCAGTAACCCCTTCACTATAATTGCGCTAACCCAAGTAATCAAATCGACTCTGTTGGCGCCACTTCTTCAACATCCATACCCACATCACATATTAAAGGTCCCATAACCCATAGACCTTTTTCAAATGGCTAAATTGTGTTTCACTCACAAATTTAACCTACATTTAACACAGGGCGCGCAGCAGTTTAAAAGCCAAAGACAACGTACTAAATTAACATAAGGGGTAGTGTTAGGAAGCATGCACAGGCATGAACAGAACAACAAGCATCGAATCAGCCCTGAAATTCCGTAGCAGAAATCACTGGAATCAACACCTCAGCTAGAATTCAGATTAATATATGCCCTATAACCAGCAAACTTCATCCTAATAACAACCATTTGCACTGGAAATTTTAAAGTTGCCTAGCTTTGACTTTGTGCCACCACATCTGGCTGGTAAGTAAAATCAGAGACAACAACCTTCTTCATTATTTCGACATGTGGGAGGTTAATTCCTCTAGGACTCCTATCAATGATCAAATTAAGCCAGCTAGACATATATAAATATATATTGATATCGATCCATCCATCCATAGTCAAACATAATATATATAATAGAAGGGATGATTGTAATTAAGAAGTTACAATTAAGCACACATTAATCATGAGCCCTCAAAGACTCAAAGTGATGACCAAGCTAGTTTCTTGGACTAGATAGAGGGAATCAATGGAAGCAGAAATCAGATCCCAGATGAAGTTTTTGAGCACTTACTGAGCTGAGCTTACCTAGTAGTGTATATATGACTTGTGAGTTGTGAATGGGACATGGCAACTGCAAACATTATATCAGGTATGAAATTAAATAATGACAACCAAGTCCAAGCGTAAGGCTGTGTAACATTTAATTGCCCTCAATCTTGTCTGCTACTTATGGACTTGGCAATTCAATATTTGGTTAAATCAGACAAATCCAAGAAAAAACTGTACGGACAAGGCTAAAAGCTGTACATATTACATGTCATTAATGCTGGATACACAAGCTATACTTTTCAATTTTGCATCTTGGTCATCCTTCCCTTGCTGTGCTCCTTCTTTGTGAAATGTTTGATTGACAAGCTACTAACACACAAACACATTTCTGTCACACACACACCAGAGTGAGAACTTCACATTGTGGAGGAATTGGAGGAAAAAGATTAAAATCTTGACTTAGTTCTTCGAATATTCTTATGAGCATGGTTTCAAGGAATTTCCATGGTAACATTAAGTCGCTCTTGATTTGCTTTCTTTGTTTGCACTTTTTTGATACGAAATGATTGTGTGCATGTGAGTGTGTGTTGAGTAAGAAGGCAATGTGAGTAAACAGTAAAAACTATGAAAAATAAAATAATGTAATATCCATGGGCCGGTGGGTTTTTGTTTTTTGTTGAAAAAATCTTGCATGTAATTGAAGAACAGGCTTATTATTTTTGGGCTGAGGGCCTAAGGCCCAGCCTGATGCCAAAGAAGTTGGGTCCTTCTCTGTGGCCTGTGGGCCTACACACGCACCCAAATCCAAAGTCAAAACTCAAAAGCACTTGAGGTCCGTTTGAATTTAGGGATTTCATTCATTCATAAATTCATAGAATGTGGATTTGATACATTGTGTATAATTGTATCCAAATATATACTGCGTGGCATCACAAAATCAATGGGATTCTGTCTTAAACGAAAAGCAGCTTTTTTTCATGTTTTTCCCACAAACGAAATTATATGTCATCACATGTCGAAATATTGTACTGCACCCTTTGTGGTTGGTGCCACAAGGCCTCCCTCAATTTTCACACACAAAATGCATGAAAAAAGTTGGAAATTTTGCAATTAAAAGATAATGCATGAAATATGTGAGGGATTAAAGTGGTCTAAAATAAACTAAAAGATAATGAATGCTCACTAGAATACAAAAAAGAAAATCCTCAAGGGCTTGGTGGGTTGGAGTCTGTGAGAATGAAATTGAACAACTGGCTCCAGACCGGTTGAGTGTGACTGTGACCATTAGCAGAGCAGACCAGCAGCTGTGTTCAGCTTTTTCCAGACTATTAGGGACACGCGTAAGCCCACCAAGCCCTACAAATGGCAAATAGGGCTCTTCTCACCTCTTCACCCACCACAACATATCTTATTATTGTCCTTACCCTTTTTTTTTTTTAATTGGACCGATATACCCTTCTGTTATTACAGTCTTCAACACTCACGATCTTGTTGTGCTATGTGGTCATAAAAAGACAGAATTATGATTCATAGGAAATAGACTGAACTGAAGGGTACCTTGTAAGTTATAGCTCGCACCATATATATGTAACCACCCTAACCAACAATTTCATCAATAATGACCACCCATATTTTAGTACAACATTTGCCCTGTGAAATTCATTTGTATACATAAACTTTATTCGTATTAAAATACATATTATTTTCATTAAATTGTACCAATAATCTTGAAATATGCCCATCATCTTTGATAAATAACGTACCACTAGTTGCACAAATATAGCAAGGCATGTTTGGCAACGTTGAGAAAGTCACCAACCACATGACTCGAAGATTTTAGAAGTCATAATTAATTTTCCACATCATTTATATACAAAAGTAAACGAATTGATTTATATAGCAAGAATACCAATACAAGTTAGGCCGTGAATTTTTAGAGAACTATGGATTGTTAAATTATATTATAATAATATTAGATTATTGGAAAGGTTTGGTTTTGTGTGAATTTAATAATAAATCATGCCGAAAACACAAGATAAGTCAAAATCAAAACCCAAGGTGACTGGTGGTGACACAGAGAATTAGTTAATTATCTTAAATACCTAATCAATCAACTCAACCCATTTGTTTACAGTAGGAGAAGGAAGCAGCTAGAAGAAGCAATCGTCCACTTTGTCCCTGTAATAAGAAGGAAGAGACGTGTACACAAATGGAATTTAACCATTTCCAATTTTCAATTCTCAAAAGCTACAAAAGACCTCGACATGCTTTTGGACAGAGTCGTGGAAATCATGTTGACTCCCAGTAGTGTATCAGCTTCGACCTCACCACCATAAACCTGAAAAGAACAATACTCTCTCTCTCTCTCTACCTTCTTTCTCTTTCTCTGCCTCTCTCTCTACCTTCTTTCTCTGCCTCAGTGCCTTCATTGTTTCATCTGGTATGCAAAAACTACTCTCACCCATCTTTCATTCTCAGTGTCTCACTCTTTTGTTGAGCTGTCTTTCTCCGTTGTATATTCTGTTTGCTTCCCGAGAAACCGTAAGAAACGAGGTGACAATTTGTGAATCTTTTAACAGCCATGTTTATCCCGTAACGTTTTCAGTACCCAAATACACCTATATATGTCGATGGGTTTTTAACTTATATCTTGAAATAAGGCTTTTTTTTTTCTTTCTTTTTTGCTTGTTTTATAGTATGATATTTTATCTGCTTCTTCTAAACTTTTTCTTGGCACGGTTTGAATTTCAGAACATTTTAGTCTCTTTCCTGGGATTTCAAATGTAAAAGTCTATGGAATTTGTGATTCTATTGAGGGTATATTTTCGTTTGATGTTTGGGTGTTCCTCCGTCTATACTCTGTAGCCGAGTTGGTGTAGAAATTCCACGTGAGGCTCTGTTTGGTTGGTGAGAAAACCGACGAAAACATAGATGGAGTAAAACTCTGGAGCTATGCATTTTCCTCTGCTCAGTTTTCTCCTTTTTTTTTTTTTTTTTTTTTTGTGTGTGTGTGTGTCCAGAACACAGAGAAATTCAAGCGATCAACTTTACTTTTCTATCCCGTTCCTCTGGTTTCTCAGCAACCAAACAAATTAATCACGATTTCTTGGGCTACTTAGCTAGTGGAGCTATGGTTTTTTCCTTTTTACGATATGGGTTTGTTTAATTCCATGCAGCGTCCTTGTTTTAGTTTTGGGGCATTTAAATTTTTTGATTGTTGATGTTACTGCCGTTATTTTGTTTCCACAATGGTTATGATTTTATTTACTTCCATGTGTTTATTTGTTTCCATGAACGCAACATGTATTTACTTGCATTCCCTATTCCTCTGATTTCTTTGAAAATGGAAATTTACTTTGATTTTTGTGGATTGTGGTAGGCATTAACATAACTGCATAATTCCTTTGGCTTAAACTGTGTTCTACTGATGGAGTCTTGGAGTTTCGGTTCAGAAGGGAAAGGATCTTTCTTTTCTGATGAAATGGATATACCAGTTGACGCATTTTCAAGAAGTAGGAAAGCATTGCCAGAATGGGATAACAAAACTTGCTTTAATTTTGATAAAGAATCGGTTGAGAGCATGGAGTTCATGGAATTGGGATTGCCTGACACAGTGAGAAAGCCTTTCCATTATAACCAAGGAGTGGAAATCTTGAGTGGTATGGTTGGTAATGATTCTAGTAATGTTAGTGTAGCTTCTCCTTCTTGTTTGATTACTTCAAGTTCATCTTTGGGTGAAGGGGAATCTTGGTCTAAGTTTTCGAGTCCGGTGACAGAATCAAACAGCCAGGACTCATCACTAATTTCTTTGAAGATAGGGAGGTTGGCTGATAGCAAAGATGAATCGAATCGTCAACATCTGAAAGAGAGTTCAAAGACAGATCTCACAAGGCGTTCATACTCTCACAATCCCACATGCCAAGTTCATGGTTGTAACAAGGACCTTAGCTCTTCAAAGGATTACCACAAGAGGCATAGAGTTTGTGATGTTCACTCCAAGACTGCCAAAGTTATTGTTAATGGCATCGAACAGAGGTTTTGTCAGCAGTGTAGCAGGTTCTGGTTTACTTTCTTTTTGTTTTTCTAAACTCTCCTTATGCCTTCACTTTGCTTTGCCTGTTATTAATTAATCTGAAGTTAAATAATGAATTTCTTTGTTGAGCCTGAGAGATTAAAATGACAAGAAAGAGATAAGAAATGTGATAAGGGGGCATCCCATCTATATGACCACACCCAACCCCTTTTTTTTTGGGCCGCAACTCCCACCTTAAACAGGGCACAAGGAAAGTTGTGTTGCAGGGCACTCCACTTAAATATTTGCTCCTAGCCTCCTAGGATTTGGAACATATTAGGATACCATGTGCATGGTGTGAGATGGATTCCCTTTTACATTCTATTTGGTGGCTGAAAAATTGTAGGAAATATAAATGAAGAAATAAATATTTATCTTTACAACTTCAACTACAGTCTCAACTATAAAACCTTTATCTGATATTTTTTTTCTCACTCCAAATATGTCTTTAATCTTAATTTGTGTAAGATTTTTTCTGAGTGATATGAACTAAATTAGGTTTTGAGCTTGAGAAAATTAAAGTAGTTTTATTTGCTCTAATGCTAGTTCCTCAACTTTGACATGGTTTTTATTTAACATCCGACAGATGAACATTGAACTTATTGAATACCCTTTTTATTTTTATATATAGTTTAAAGATCATTATTCCCCCAAGCTCTGCTATAGTGCTTAATTGCAATAACTGGTGGTATCTTTTCTGTGATTAGGTTTCATCTGCTAGCTGAATTTGATGATGTTAAGCGCAGTTGTCGTAGACGCCTTGCTGGACACAATGAACGCCGAAGGAAGTCTCAACTAGATGCCCTCAATTGTAAACCACATAAGTTGCTTCAATCATATCAAGGTATATATGATTCATGAACACTCCCATATATCCAGTCTGCTTGTGATATGCATCACCCCAACACACCCAAAATTTATCTTTAGAAAAAACAAAAAACAAAAACATGATGCAAGTTCCCTTTGTTTTGTCGTGAACGACTTTCAACATTATGGTTTTGATTTGTCAAATATTATTCTGGTAGTTAAAGTGTACACTGTTAACTGTGGCAAACTTTTCTTACAGTTCAGATTTATTTCTTTCCCTTTTATCTTTTCTTGTGGTAATCTATGAACCTGCAACTCCATCTTGCAGTTAGAAAAAAGAAAAAGCTAAAAAGTTACCCATATAACTTGTGTCACAAGGACTAAATAGCTTTATCCATTTTCTTGTGTTACTTTATGAAGACTATTACTTCATATACAGTAGGGACTAGGGAGCATGTTTAAGGTATTGGCACATTGCCACTGTTCATATTGTAATGAGTTCATATGAACATCATGTTTTCTTTAATGATTTCTCATTGAAAGAGAGTAAAAAATGCTAGAGAATGAAAGGGGGATACGTTTTTCTAAGATTGCAAGATGCTAGGACCAAATATGGCGCATATATTATTATGAATATTTGGATGGAACAGACCTTGCTGCTTGAGTGTTTCTGTGGCTAGAACTTAGTGATAAGAGCAGATAACTTTATGGTATTCTTTAGTCCACTATAATTGAATCTTCTGACCAGGCCATGTTCTACCTATAATTTGTTTTTTTCAAAAAGAACTTTCCATCTATCAAAAGCCAATAGGGAGTGGCCACATCAGCCACCTATAGAGGTCCTTTTAATTATTTCTAGTCAAAGTTCATTTTGGAACTTCTGAAGAGAAGAAATAAAGACCACTACAATCCACTTCATACACACTAATTGGCATTAAATATTAATGATTAAACTTGTGTGCAAAAAACATAATTCTCAAGACATTGATATGAAGTATGAGCAAAGCACTTCTTCTTCAGGTGAATATGTGTTGTCTGTCTAATCATCCATATTCATGGTCCAGGTGACCGAGATAAGCCTATAATAACCTATAATCTATTAACCCTTTAAATCACTCAAACTAATATTGAATGTGAATTGTGAAATCTACGGAAGTAATTATGGGGAAGGATATGAGCTATTATTTTACCGTTTGCTTTTATATGGATTTGGCAGGAACTGGATATCTAAGAGCTTCCATGCCAAAGAGAACACCCTTTGTCTTTTCAGATTTACTTCCAGATGGCATTCTATATCCAGAAGAATACGAACAAGCTAACCATAATGGACATATCAAATCTGAAGATGGTTCAACTTACAGTCAATGTTCAATACCCATAACAAACAGGCAACTGCTTCCAAAATCTTTCTTCCATCTGCATGGCCTCGAGAAACAACATGCTTCGGGAATTCCTTCATCAGGAAATGAATACTCTGGTTTTGATTCAGCATCAACCATTCAGAAAGCATCTGGGGCCTCAAACCCCAGTTGTGCTCTCTCTCTTCTGTCAGCTCAATCACAGAACTTATCTGGCCATTCAGCAGGAAACCCAGTGGCTTGTCCCTTGATAATGCAAAGTACCCATCACAGTGTTGGTCAACTTTATGAAAAGCCTTCAAGGGTAAAAGCCATGGAAAAATGGGGACCGAACATGTCCTACCCATGTAGGATGAACTCCATGGGAATCGACCAGATGGAGTCGGTAATAATTTCTGATTCTAGTCATGCAGCTGACTTCCAAGTCCAATTTCACGAGTCAGATTGTTTGAGTACCAAGCATTGTCTCTCTCCTGAACGTGGACCAACTTTTGATTTGCTCCAATTGTCATCACACCTTCACAGAGTGGAACGAGAAAGAGATTTTTTGCAAGTAAAGCAGGAAAATGGGGAATTCTACAGTTTCCCAACCGCTTGAGGGGCTTGCAAGCAAAAATGTGAGTGTTTCCACCAACTGTTCTTTTTTTTTTTGTCACCCCTGCGAGTGTGGGAATGCATTCCCAGCTTGAAAACTAATGTATTCTCTAGACCTTTTGTAAATTGGTAGTGGATGTTCAAATTGGTGGAAAGAATTGACATGGGACTATAAACAGAATTGTTTAGCATCCTTCACAGCACCTACGTATCTCAGTTGACTAAACTTTGTCAAAGCAAATTCTTTGCTTGAAAAGGTTATCCAAAATCTAGTATCAGTGTTATAAAGACAATCTATCATGTCATGCATACTAGTGTCTACTTGAATTACATAATATAGATAAATGTTGCAGATGTTAGGAATAAATAAAAACCATGAAATGCCTGGCTCTGTTTCCGCATTTATATATCGCTATGGAGTATATTCTTGAGGATTTAGTCAAAAATGAAGTTACTGTTTGTGCAGGTTTGTGGAGGCAGGTTGGATTTGCTGCATCAGATATTCTAATTACATTGGTGCTTTTCTATAGAAGTCTGGTAGAACTAGAAGCTTTAGATACCATTTATAGTAACGTTTCTTTTCTGGAATGTAAATAGCAGAAAAAAAAGCCTATCTGGATTCTGATGTAGTAAAGTGAACCAAGCTTGATTTTGAAAGTTGTTTTATGCTAATCCAATGATTTAAGTTACTGAATTACATGTTTAGTGTATTGTTTGGTTCAATTTACTCTTGATAGTGATCAAACTGTACCTGCTTTCTATCTATTTGGGCATGGATAAGTTTGCAGGCACAAAACGTTGTGAAAAATGGAATGGAGGCACGAACATTAGTGCATGTAGAGAATTGTGTGGATTTCATTTTAAAGTTGTTTTACAGGGTGGTTGATTTTCTTGTTGTCACCATTATCTAGTTAATATAGTTTGCAGCATGCAATGTTTGTTTTAGTGGATTTCCTTGGGCCTGGGGACATCATGACTTAAATAATGTATTAATATATGTCCACTCTATTTTTATAAATTATCCCAACATCCTGGAAGCCTAGCACAATATTTATATAAATATTTTTATAAATTATCTCAAGGCTCAAGCCCTGAGGGAAAAGCAGACTCTTCCCTCTTTAGGTATTCCTTTGAGCCTTAAATCACTTGCAGTTAAATCAAAATGTGGAGTGGGCCGAGTGGCCACCTCATCCACCCATCAAATTTCAAGCCACCAACCAATAATGCCCACTATTTTTTTTATATGATGCAATGAGCTGTGGAAGGAATAAAAATATTTCCAAAGCATGGTTATTTTATATGGGTGCAATTTACAAGTTGGGCCTACCTAAATAATGAAAAGTTTAGTGTTAGAAATTAAAATATTGGATTTAAAAATAAGAAAGAAAAATCATTGGGCATTTTCGTCTGCATGCGGATTGTGGGCAATAGCATATTAGCATATTAGCATGCGCGCCATGCGCCCAACCCCCCATCCCCCATTGTTTTGTTGAATTATTTGACGTCAGCAATGACGTCTTTTAATTGACTTTTTTGACTTTTGAGGGCACGATTGATCACCCACTTTAGCGTTTGGATCCATTAAGTTTTTTAATAATCAAACTTAGATTGAGATTAGAAATAATTTAACAATATTATAAATGAGAAAATGAATATTTATACCATTAATATCATAATATGTTTATCATATTTTTATGAAAATAAGATAGAAAAACAGATACATATATAAGAGGGAAATAACTAAAATAAAGGAGAGAAAATGGATTCATGGGTATGAGGATTGAGTGATGAATGGGCCAAATTTTAGGCTCGTGCCTTACTAACCCTAATGGCCCAAATATGCATATTTGTTAACATGCTTGGGATATTACTTATTTGCCATTACTCACTAGGCCGGGATAAAGCCCACCAACCTGTACACCGCAAAGGCCTTTTAATAACACTAATTACATAGTGGCCCAAAAAAAAATAAAAATAAAAAACACTAACTACATACATGTGATATATTTCACAAGCTCACAGCACTCTTTTGGAAAATTAAGCAGATCGAGGAACATATAGAAATGAAGTAATTGTTTGGTGTGACCGTCACACCCGTTATGTGGTGTTATTAATACACTTATTATGATAGAAAAATTTATAACACCATGTGATAATATTACAGTTTCATTTTATAATTTTTCTATAAAACGTGAATGCGAATTTTTAAAATTGAAAAAAGAGTAATGCTAAAGGGCCTCAAAAATGTGTGCCTCAATGATATGGCAATGCCACGTCATTTGAAAACTAATTTATATTCTCCACATCACAATGAGTTAAATACAAGTTTATCCATGTTTGATGCTTTAGCTTGAAGAGACGAACAACATATCTTGCAATGAGACCAGCAACAAGCCTTGCAGTCCCCATTGTTAACAAAAAATGGTGGATGATTAATTTGATCACCCCTTCCATATATAATGAGATCGACCATTCATTCTTCCCCAAATCACCCCACTTGCATCCCAATCTCTTCATCTTCAAATGAACTCAGGGCCCGTTTGGATTCTTGAATTTGGATTTGGATTTAGATTTCAAATTTATGCATTTGAAATCCATGAAATTGAAATCCCTAGATTTGAAATTCTATTGTTTGGATACAAAATTTAAAGGTGAGGATTTTACAAAGTATTTCAAATTATTTGTTTTTTTGACAATTTAAGAATTGAAATATATGATTAAAAATAAAAAAAGTCGTCGGAATGTGGCCAGAAAATTCGCCGGAGAGTGGCAGGAAAAGTCGCCGAAGGGTGGCCGAAAAAGTCACCGTAAAGTTATCGGAGGTGGCCTGAAAAGTTGTAGGAAAGTCGCCAAAGGTGGCCGGAAAAGTCACCGGAAAGTCACCGGCGGTGGCCGAAAAAATCGTCGGAAAGTCGCCGGAGGGTGGTGGGCGGTGGTCGCCGGCAATTGTGGCCGGAGGTGAGGGAAAGAGAGAGAGTAGGATGGTGGGATTTCAAATACCTAGTTGGAGAAGGTATTTGAAATTCATGGATTTAGCCCTCTCAAATCCATCTTGGATTTGGGCCAAATCCAAATACACTCCTTTAAATTATTCCAAATAGGTAGATTTGGATTTGGAGAACTTAAATCCAAATCCAAATCCAAATCCAAATCCAAATCCAAATCCAAATCACTCCTTATCCAAACGGGGTCTCAAATTCACATTTTCTATTAAAGCCCTTGAATTTTTCACCATCAAACTAAGCATAAAGATTTGGGAAAACTACAAAGAATAGAAACACAGCCACAATACAAACTCATTCAAGGTAATCATATCATATTTCTTCAAAATCATATCAAAATTTAAAAAACAAAACAAAAATACACAAAATCTACATGGATAGAAAAAAAAACAGCCAAATGCAGAAAAATAGACATTGCAGCAAGCAACATGCTGAGACAGCCAACCAGAAGCAAATGTCAATCCAGGTGAGGAAGACAACTTGAGTTTTCAGATTTGCACACAAGGGTAAATTGGATATTTTATTTATAATGATATAGAATATTTAATTTAAAATATATTTGCTTCAAATAACATTGATTTTCCATGTTATTGAGGCATAAATTGAGGCATAATTTTGAGGCCCATAATCTTTTCTCTTGAAAAAATGTATCTATAGTTAGATTTGGAAAGGACACTTGCCTATCTCTCCTGATCTGGATCATAAACTTTTATCAAAAAAGAAAGGGCAAGTACTCCAACCCAAGTACCAAACATAAAAGAAGAAAACGGTACGTGAAATACTGAAAAATTCAAAAATTAATTAATAGAATCTTGCATCATCGATATTGCAATATGAATAATTACTAGCTAGTTAGGACTGAGGCACGCTACAAAATTAGAATTAATACTCAGTACTCATAAATACCAACGTACAATAATAATTAATTGAAATTGTTCGATCTTATGCAGTTCATTAAGAAACAAAAACCTAGACAGAGTTCTAACACGAGTACTTAAACAAGATTAAACAACTTAATTAGTTAATTACATGCATGCTGATCAAGTGCTCTAGCAGCTAGCTAGCTCTTAATTTCCAAGTGTCCCATGTCATGGTATTGTGTTGGCAGCTAGAACATAAGATCGATGTCATTCATTCCTGCATGCGCAGAATCCGAGCCCTTGAAACATTAATCTGAGAGGCATAAGGATATTAAAACCGAACTTTACCCAAAAAAAAAGTGTTTGTAATATCAAAGTAGATCGATGGACAAGTTATTGTCTTACGTACGTTGTTGGTGCTCACACAGTCCGATGATCCAGCTGATGAAGGACTAGGAATGTACCTTGCCCACTATCATATTATATAACATTAATTAATTCACAGCTGTATTGGGATTTCAAATTATAAACTACATATAATGAACTGGAGTCGTACTTCTTTACTTCTTTAAAAAAAATAAAAATATCTATGCTATATAGCCTATATATATGCGAACAATACAACTTACATTTTTGGCTGCAGCGCTAAAAGCTTCTCGATGTGGAATCTCTGGGTTTGCTGCTTTGATTCGCTGGATCTCATCTCTATATATATATTAAAACAAAACATCCATTATATTGCTTTTTATATATATAATGTTATATATAGCAATACTAGCCCATTAATTAGTGATCATGTATTAATGTGAAGATTAAAAGCATGCGTCAAATATAGGTCTTGGATACTCTTACTTCATGAACCGATTGTAAGCAGACGGAAGTCTGTGTTTCTTCTCAGGTGCTGCAAAACAATTTATTCAACACATATAATTAATTAACAACTAATAATTTAAGTAGTGAAGCAAAAGTGCCTACATATATAGTAATTAAAGTTAAAATGTGGTTTTAGAATACGTACGTTTCACAACAAAGGGTGCTTTGGGGGAAGGTGGCTCGCTTGAGGTTGATGAGGATGATGATGAGGAATGGCCGCCCTTTCTTGTATCATTGCAAAACCCCTGCTTCTCATGATTAATTAAAATGGATATACATGTACACCTTCCCTTAGTCATTATATATAGCTGGCAAGTGTTTTTCATATAAATTAAAACGTACACTAGTGTCTATTCACGTACACAAGATGAAGATTGAAGGACGTACTGCAATATGTTTGATATATAAATTTTCGAGTATATGTATTATGTGTGCGTGTGTGTATATATATGGTGGAGAAGGAGACTTGGAGAGTAATTAATTAATTACCTGAAGAGTCAAGGTGGTGGGGTGATCATTAAGGCATTGAGGATGCAGTGGAGGTGGTTGTGGTCTGGTGCTAAGAAAGGAGAGGTTACTGCAGTGACCACATTTCACTGTTACTGTGTCCAGCAACCTTTTGCATGGAAGCCCAACCTACATATATATATATATACGTACATGTACATTAATAATGTACAATACAATAAATTCTACACAAATCAGTATATTAAAACATACGCACAAGTGCACAACAAATACACCAACATAAATATATATTTCACTGTTACTTTAAAAACACTGATACTTAATGATTTATAGCTAGAGAGACAGAGAGATTGTGGATGGTTTTTCATTCAGTACTACTTTAGTTTAGTTAAGTACCGCAAGAACAGTGTTGCAAAAATTGCACCGAACGTAGCAAAGATGCTCAGATGGTTGAGCCAAGTCCATGCTCACTTTCTCTTCTAGGTTCATATTCATAAAATATGCTAAGCTTGAACAAGAAGAAGAAGAAGAAGCAGCTGTGGTTTAGACTCGATATAGTAGCAGAGCTAGCTCTATTGGGTTTGTAAAGTAAGATGAAAGTCTGATAACAAGTGAAGGCTGAATAGAGGTACTTATTATAGTTCTGGTGAAATGAAACAGTGTAGGGCGAGCGAGAGTCAAAAAGAAAATCCAGACTACCCTAGTCATTAAGTGTACTCGTACGTGCTAGCACTTTGCAGACCTCACTTGCGCCTATGGCCCACAAACCTTGCTAAAGATATTGACCAAGATATACATATCTTCCCATTTTCTCGAGAAAAATTAGATTCTGGTTCCCCTTTTTCTTGGGTACTTCCAAATTAAGCTCAACCAATTCGATCATCAATCAAATTTTGTACCAAAATAATGGTTTTTTTTTTTTTTTTTCCACAAGTCATTCTAATCATGCATTTATTAATTGGTGCCCTAACTAGCGCAGGAACAGGGTCTTTTAATGGATAAAGAGATATATATAAGGACATATTAACCTAATAAATTAAGATTCTTATTTTTAGTTTGAATAGCTTGATTATATATCCTCATAATATATATCAAATCTTCGTATTTCCCCTTCATCAAACAATAGCCCCACAATAGAGGACATGTCCCATCAAAAATATATATCGTTACCCTGTATAAGACCACCAGAGAACCAATGCAAAAGAAGCCATTTTGCCCATTCGTAAGATATATCATATACCCTATTGCCTATTAGCATCTCTAGCTAGGAATATAGGACAAGTCACAAAATAAAATCTTGCTATATTCAAGAAACTAGTTGTTGATCGATCAGCAGTGTACATGTCTCGCCTTGGTTAAATTTAATATACTTGACGAGTCTCTTTACCTAATAACTTCAAGTTCAGATTAATTAATTCTATTGAATATTAAAGTAATATCTAGAGCTATTAAGTGTAAATTAATTAGATAGATCTAGATTTATTCTCTACTTAAATTTACACTTAGTCATGTGTATATGATTACCTAATTAAAATCATATAAGGTTTTCATTGTATCATTTTTGGGTGTGAGTGATGTTACATTAATTTATGTATTTGTAATATGAATTGGAGTTTGGTTTGGAGCCAAGTATATTGAAGTAGTAACCAGCTAGCAGCTAAAATGAGTTGATCGAGTGAAAGCAAATTTATAATTGATTAAGTTGGGACCACGGAGATGATCGAGAATGGGTCCTGTGCTCCATTCCTTCTTTTGTGGGTGCAATGCTAAACAGGGAAATCCGAAAGAGACCACTGATAAAATCACATGTCACTTCCCACACAGTGTGAATGAATTAATGAATTTAGGAGGATCGATTGAGATCATATTTAGCCAGCAAGGCCAGGCCAGGCCAGGCCAGGCCAAGCCAGGACATGGGTTGTTTGTTTGGTGTACGTCCTTTTTTATTTTTTGTGATGGGACTATTCCATGGGTTTCCCAAACAGGAAATAAAGCCATTTTAACACTTGAATCTTCACCTTTCTTTGCTTGTATAAAACAATTTTCCCAATGTCCAAACTTTTCTCCTCCAGTCCTAATTAGTCCGATCGATATTCATGATGTTGTACAGACCAAGAGAAAAAAGTATAGCACTGGATAGGAGGACTAATCAATTGCATGCATGCCTGTGTCTGCTTTTTTTCTCTGCACCTTATCTCTATGACTATCTCATACGTTTAATGCCTGGATTGGACGTACGCTTTTTGTTAAATCCATGCATGCCCACGAGATTCCAATGCCTTTTCTTCAACCTTAATTAGTTACCCTTACCGGTTTACCACTTACCGGACCAGACCAAGTGACCAACCCATTTGCCCATTTCATTCACACCCTTCCAGTTTCTATCCTTGTGGTTCTGTTCATTAACATATTTGGACACACCGATTAGATCTATGGTCACCTTCATTTTCTGCCTCTATTGGGAATTTCCGATTAGACACCACATATGCTTCTCATCGATCACCACCATTAATTTCTTTACTCTCTACCCTCCTCTGGCTATGCCTATATTTGAGCCTACTTGTGGGACACTTCCCTTAAGTTAAGGTTACCCTCTTCCTACCTACTATCATCTATGTAAAAGTAGAACATATCGGGCATTAGTTTATGTAACGGCTTCAAACAAACAATTCAACAAAAGCATCCGATCCTCAGCTCACAATTTTAAATGGGTCATAGTCGATGACAATGATGAGATTTATACAATCATAACGTAGTTATGAATTTTTACTTTATTTTTAGCCAAATTATGCTGTTTAAAGAATAATACCGCATTGCAAGTTTTTAGTAGTTTCGGATAATTTTGAATTTTGTTGTTTTTTGTTTCCCAATTATAATTAAATCTTGTGTGTTTACTTAGTTTTAATAATGGCTTCTTAACAGCTATAACTTGTCATTATTTATATATAAGCTTGTTTGAAAACTATTAATTAAAAAAACTAAAATATTAAGGGCTATGCATAGACCCTGCAAGTCAACAACAAGTGGGCCTATGTGAATAATAATTTGGATTATGCTTTAACTTTAAGTAATAATAATAATTAATTTTTGAGAATCTTGCCTGTATTAATTTTATAGTGACAAGATTGGAATACAAACAACGAAGTCGTTGTAGTATAGTGGTAAGTATTCCCGCCTGTCACGCGGGTGACCCGGGTTCGATCCCCGGCAACGGCGAAATAATTTTTGGTAATTTTTACCTCAAGCCTATGGTGGCCCACAAGGACACTCTCATTTTCGTTCCCGCCACTAATCCCGCCTCCCCCTCTTTGTTTGTTTGTTTGTTTTGTTATTTTTTGAAAAATATAAATGAATAATTCGTAGCTTCTGCTGTCTCTTGCTGTCCTTTCGAAAACTCAGACTCCGACGACCTAAATGACGAAGGCTAAAGTCGAAGAAACAAAACCTAAAGCGGAGGAGAAACCAGACGATCTTGAAATCACCTCGATCGGTTCGCTCTACAATGGAGCTTGGGACAAGAAGTACTGGAGCTCCTCCAGGGTTCGATTCCTTTTTCCTCATCTTAATTTCAAAAATTTCGTATTTAATTACTCAAGCTTTATGAACGTATGCCAAAAAGTTAGGAGCTATAATCGATAAATTATTATTTTTTGATGCCGAAAAAAGAGGTTTTGGTTCTTCAAGTGCTTAGTGTTGATTCGTACTATTATTATTGAGTTGCAATTCTTATGCTCATAAGTATTGAGTGATTTGATTAAATTACAGTAAGTAATTAGTTTAGTAAACAAATATTATAATTCTCACTGTGCTCAGAAGATCAGGAATCACTTATTGTGTTTATTTGCACTATAATTCTTTGGACATTAATTAATGCTGTAGTTGCAATTCACTGAATTATGTTATTTTGTAGGGGAAAGATCGGTATCCTTATCCGGTTGGATATCGGGCTGTTCGAGCTCATAATGGGACCATCTACAAGATGGAGATTCAAGAAGGTCCTAAAGGACCTTTATTTTCGGTGTGTAGCCACTAGGCCCATTGCTATAGTCATGACCTGTTGGTTTTGATTGTTAATGATATTAGATTTTGATTGCAACTTGTTTTTAAGGATAAACGCAAAGATACTTTATGTATGTGCAGATTATTTCTGCTGACGGACAATCATTTTCTGGGCAAACCCCAGATATTGCATGGGAGAAATTTCAGAAGAAATGTTTCCCCCGCACAAAGATTTGGCATGGAAAGAGATTTTCGGGCAAGATTGATGGTGTGGAGGTAGATGTTGATTTCTTTTCATAAACTCCTAGAAAGAAAGAATAAAAGAGTCTAGTAAGTAAAAAAATGTGCTCACCGAACTTTATGGAATTAGTTGGTTTGAAACTGAACACATTAACTAGTGACTGCTACATGAGGACTTCTTGTGTTAGTCATCCATTACATGTTCAATTAATTGTAACTCATGATTGAACTTGTCAAAACTTTATTTCTGTTCTTGCTCCTATAGGTTATTTTCTTTTTATACCTTGTTAATTGATCTCATATATTGGAAGTGGTGTCTTTTCTGATCTACCTCTATGCATCATGGTATTTAACTATTCTGTCCACTAGAAAGCATAAGGTTTTCTTTCCGTTTTATATTTTTTAACTCCACATTTACTGCAAGAGTTTAAACAGGTAATTGGTGGTAATCCAAACATTGCCTCTTTTTGTGTTTTATATGCAGTTTTTTGGCTTTAAAAATCCATTTGTTCTGAGATTACTTCGGGAACTGGCAGCAAACACTAATGGAACCGCAGAAAGGAGTTTATTACCCTTGAGCTTCTGCAATGGAGCTTCTAGAACAGATGTAGATCGCCGCTCCCCAGATGCATGTTCATACTTGGAAAGACCAAAAATCACAGGGAAGAGAAGTAGGAGACGTGAAATTGTAAATTCAAAGTCACCCAGTTGTGCTAGCACTAAAAGAACTAGACCTGAAGATCTGGAATCTGTTGCTGAGGCTTCAAATTCAGTAAAAGGGAATAAGAGATATCATAATTATGGGAATTCGATGCCTTCTTCTTCTTTGGAAGAAGAGTATGACGTTTGTAAATACCCAGCAGAATTGCCATTTAGTGCAGTACATGTTCATCAAGAAGAGAGTGACTTTTCAGTCAAAGATGTTTTGCCACTGGATTCTGTTGGCTTCTCCAATCATCCTAGGAAGGATGCTGTCCCAGAAGAAGCAAGGCTTCTAGTTGGTTCTGAAAATTGTAAATCTACTGCGATTGCCAGCAACTTGTCTGTGGAGGAAAGAAAAACTGTGAGCACATTTCCCTGTTTCTTCTCCCCTCAAAATCCCAAAGGAAGCTAAAAATTTCTTGACTATTTTATTCCCCTTTGATCCCCATATCTTTGATAACATATGCTTTCACGTATCCTCTAATACTTATGTACTTGCATCACTGTACTGAGTCCAAACATGGGTTATTTATGCTTGTTTAGAAAAGCTGTCCATTTTTAGGCAATTTTGCTGATGTCATGGTTCAATAGTCAGTTATTCTTGAACAAGAAATATTATTAACTTCTCACAGCTTGGTAGGTCTCAAGATACCAAGGTGGACCAGGTTGATTTTCCAATGGCACCAGAAGACGAGAATATAGATGCTACAGTTCCAAAATATTGTCAAGGTCTTACTGATGTTGACCTTTGTGCTCCTGATACCTTAGATTTTACACAAGGTAATCATGAACTATCCACTTGTTTTGTATCCTATATTTCCAGTGTGATTGCCCTAGCTTGTGCCATCCAGTATTGGTAATTGTTCACTGTATTTCGCTATGTACGTGTAATGATTGCCACTACTTACATGCAGATAAAACTTCTGATTCTGCTCCAACTATCCAGGATAGAAGTGATTTTGAGGTGGCCATTTCTGAAGGGTTCATGACTGAATCACATCCAGAAGAACACACGTCCACTTTCAAATCAAATGCAAGTTCTGAAAAGAGTGATTTTGACTCAGTTGGTCAGGAAATGGCTAAGTCAATGATGACATTTCTTCTTCCGCAAGCTATTCCTCTGCTCCAGAAGGGATCAAGGAAGAAAAAGGGTACCATTAGCCCTTCGGAAATTCTGCCTTGTATGGCGAAACCTCAGAAGGAAATTAATGACACCAATGCTCCATCCCATGGTGCATTGTTGAAACTTATTTGTTTTACATTTAGACTTTTGCATTTGTAGACACCTGGTGTTCATCCAAACTTTACCTAGAATATTTGTTAAAGATTCCAAACTATATTTTGGCACCATTTTCTTGTGGATGGTTGATTATTCTCTTTTTAAACTTGCAGGTGTAATGCTTACCGTAAATAAAGATGCAAAGGAGGAAAAGGTGTATACCCAAAATACTGATATTGGTTCAATTTTTCCAACAAAGTGTATTGTTCCTGACAGTTTAGAGGATGATCAATATGGTGACCATCCGGTCAACTGCATGATATCTTCGTCTGATATGGCTGTAGATGGTCATCTTGAGACCAGTGGAAGCAAAGATATCTTGTCGTATGAGAAAGAATGCATGGCTTCAACTGGGAGGCTTCAGGAACGTGGTGTGTACATATCTGAGTCTCTTCCAGTTTGCACTTCTCCTTGTAAGAGAGTCTTTTCTGAAGAAATCAGGGATGAATCTGCTAATAGGGACGAATGCTCACTAGGTGTTAATGTCCATTCTAAGGAAAGGAATGAAACTGCAGTCAATCTTACTGAAGGTAATTTTATTGATACAACTTGTTCCAATTTATTTGTTGTTCGGTTCTCAAATGCTTGACTATGTCTACTTAAATTACTCATTTTCAGTCTAGTTGGTGAAGTGTCTATACAACTCTACTAGCTTCTGAAGTAGATAATGTTACATGTTAAACTTAGCTCCTTTGTCTTATGATAATTTGTTAGTGGGGAGAAAGAAGTCCTATACTCAATAGTGTACTATTACTTCCATCATTTCTGAAATTAACTATTTCTTCTTTCATTATTAGGTTATGAACAATTTTAGGGATCTGAACTCCATATTACTATTTTGTTTTTTTTTTCCCAATTCTAGTGTGCTCTAATTCTTTTGAAAGTTTAGCTAACCCAAGTATTAATTCTGTTTATTCAGCCATAAATATAATTGATGATAACCAAAGAGGCATGTTGAGTTCTTCAAAGATATCACAGAAGGAAATTTCTGTTAAGACAGAGGTTGCAGAAACTGGAAATAAGTCCTTTACTCAAGCTCCAAGCTTAGTATATAAAAAGAGAAAAGTTCGAACTGTATGCCCTCTTAAAGGAAATTACAGTGGTCCACTCTCAGAAAGTATAATATGCAGAAATAATGGAGAAATTTGTGTGCCTGAAACATATCCTGCCACAGAAAATTCGCTTGCCATGGAGACTTTGCAGATAGGTTCTGATGACAGTTCTAATAAAAAAGATACATTTTGTTCTGAAGCCAAGATTGTGGGACATTTCAGTTTGAATGCAGAGAAGCCTTCCGCGAATTATAAAGGTCTCTTAAACAGTATGGCTTCTGTGGTATTACAAGATCAAGCGTTAGTTGGTGCCTCCAAAGAAAAAGCTACTTCATACTCTCTTGATTTGTCTGTTTCACGTTTAGAAAAACATGTTGACAAGGATGTGGTTAGGCACGAGAACCTCCTACAGTTAAATGACACTGAAGCATCTCAGAAACAGGGGATGAGCGTCATTTCTGATCCCAATGGTATTCCATATAGTTTAGACTTGAAGCCTCACAGTATGGAACTTAATAATGAACTAGCGGGCATTATTGAGTTTGTGGGATGCTATTCCCTTCCAGTTCCTGTTTTGTCAGTATTGTTGAGCACAAAGGGGAATGAAATTTATGTTTGTGTTTTATGTGGCCTTCTGGTTGATAAAGACAGAAGCCTGTTCATCTATAATGTAGCAATTGGGGAACCAAGGGTTGGACACCCTTCTTTTGTTGGTCACACACCAGTAACATTGCCGATTATAAAGGATTATTTTGGTAGAGTAAGTTCTTTTGTATTTGGGTTGGTGGGCTTGTCTGCTTTATTGTTAATTTTGTGACGTATGTGTTACTCTTTGTTAGGTTGCTCTGGAAAGATCCGTTTTACAGTTCACCCCAGATGGGCAGTGTCTTGTTTTACTTGACAGCATTCAAACACCTTACTGCAGGTTAACTATCTTTGCAGAATTTAGTAAGTATCATGAATTGAGAGTAAAGTTATTAGTAATAATTTTCTTTAAAATGTTCTCAGGCAAGGGAGTACCCATTGTTTGTGCTCTACATGTGCATCAAGCTGCTCTGAGGAGAATGCAGTGAAGATTGTGCAAGTAAAACTTGGTTATGTTTCAGTGGTGGCAAGATTGAAAGCAGTAGACAGTTTACAATGTCTCTTGGTTTGTGAACCTAATAATCTTGTTGCTGTTGGAGAGAGTGGCAGACTGCATCTGTGGGTTATGAATTCAACATGGAGGTGAGTCTCTAAAGCCTTTCTCTCAACACCTCTGATACAATTGTAGGCGTCATACTTTTAAGCTCAATTTTCATTATAACAGGTTTACTTGTGTCACAACCCAATGTTTGACTATTGACTGCCATCAATTCACATCAACCATTGGTTCAGTGGGGAAGTGAGACTTGATATAACTTTAGGAAATGTCTATTTGTATGTATTATGTGCACAGTTGTGTTGGTCTGAGCTTCATTTTCCCAACTTCATAGGCAACCAATCATGTTTAAATCTGATGGAACCCGATAAGTTGTCTACCATTTTCATGTTTGTCAACATCTATTTGCTAATTTGACCTGTTTCCATATCTATCTATTAATTGCAGTTTAACTGGACTTGAAATTCCATGATTGCAGTGCACAGATAGAGAGTTTTGTCATGCCAGATGATGATTGCATCTCCCCTGGCATAGTGGAGTTGAAGAGAATTCCAAATTCTACTCATCTAGTTGTTGGCCATAATGGTTGTGGTGAATTCAGTTTATGGTATGGCTTTCTTAAACTACTCAGAAGGCATACTGCACACAAGTGGTCTATACTCTTACTTCATCAAGTGAAATATCACTAGTATGTGGAATCATATAGACTTGATGATGGATCCTAGTTGTGTTACTTGATCTGGAATTCTGGTCTGGATTGCCTTTTTGAGTGAAACATTAGTTCTTTCATCTGGATCAACAAAACGAACATAATCAGTTATACACTTTCGATCAAAATTTTCACACCATAAATTCTGTTGTCTAATTCATATCAGATGCAGGTTGGTCTGTTATATGAATGGTGAATATAATAGGTTGTAGGTTTGTGATTGACCTAATTATTATTGAAACAAGTTTTTGAAAAATTACCAATCAGAAAAAGGAAATATTTGCTAATTGGCATCAGTCTAAGAAAAAAATTTCATTTCTTTAAACTTGATTAGTACTAAAAGGCAGCAATTGTTTCTTTCAGGGATATTTCTAAACGCATCCTTGTGTCAAGGTTCTCTGCATCAAGCGCTTCAATTTGTCAATTCTTTCCTATCAGTTTCTTTACTTGGCCAATGAAATTGCCTGCTTCCAGCTACTCCGAAATGGAAGAACATGTCAAACAAATGATGGCTACCACCTTTGAGGATCAATTTCCAATAGAGGGGGAAGATGTTGCTGTCTGGCTTCTTGTCTCATCCTCTTGTGATGCTCAAGAAGACTATATATCAGGCGATGGCCACCCAAATCCAGTGGGATGGTGGAGGCTTGCTCTGCTGGTGAAAGATATGGTGGTCATCGGAAGTCCATTGGATCCCAGGTGCGTTGACCTTTTATTTTCATACACTGGGATTGAATTATTCAAATCTGAACTTTTCTGGCCATTGAAGTTCATGAAATTGAAGGATTATACATTGAGTTAGATGAACTTCAGAAAAGAAAAAATAAGAAAAAGGAAAATAAACTATTAGACTTCAAATACCTCAAGCATGTGTTTCTTTGATGATTTAGAATGTATTGCTGATGTTACTAACTTTTTGAAATCTGAGGGTGTACAACCAAAATAATGTTGACTTCAGCTGTTTATTGACTTTTGAACTCGCTATGCAGGGCTGCTGTGATTGGTGCATCAGCTGGTCAAGGAATCTGTGGTACTTGTGATGGACTAGTGTACATGTGGGAATTATCTACTGGAACTAAACTTGGTGCTATGCATCGTTTCAAAGGTATGCAATGGATCAATCGTTATTATCATAACAATGTAAGAAGTAGAACCATAAATAAAAGCAATTGATACTAGAAGCAGCACTTCATCAAGTCATTCCACGGAAGATTTCATTCCACAAACATGCATCACTATAAGACCTACATTTGCTGTGGTTTTAATTGTGGTTCATTCTGCCTCGGATTCAAATAAAGCTGCTGAGTTGTTTTACCTGTTTTCTGCTTTTTATAGTGTTTTCTGATGGTATCAGGTGGCAGTGTTTCATGTATTGCTATCGATGATTCAAGGTCAGGTGCTGTGGCCGTGGCTGGGGGCAATGAATTGCTAGTTTATGTGCACTCAAAAAAATCTTCTGTAAATTGACAAGTAAACAAGTCATTTTTCTGTCTCATGCCTGTGGACTGAGATATATGGATACTCATCTTACACTTGATACACTTGAACTAATGCAGATGTATACTTTTCTCTTGTCCTAGTAGTGCAGATTAAGTTCCTACTTACTGTTTTCCATTCAGCATGGTCGAGGGTTAAGCTGGATGCCTGGATCCATCTTTAAAATGGTCCCTAAATTATTTTATTGAATAGTTTTGAACGTATTAAAATGTAGGGTCCTGATTTTTGAATTACTAATCCTTAGTTCAAATTCAAACCCCACCAAATAAATTCCCTGTAATGAAGTCTATATAAGGTGAACAGCATGTCAGCATCTCATTATATTAATTATTTTGTTTTGGCTTGAATATCTCATTATATTTCAGCTGTTTATTTACAACCTTACAACGAAAAAATATGTTCTTAGTTAAAAAGTCTATTATAGAATGATCCACAAATAAGCCTTAACAAGTGACAACCTGAAAACCCAGGACACGAAACTTCCTTGAAAATTCCATGCGCTAATTGAACATATTACCACTTTGGAGATCCATTACAAGCAAAGGGACCACAAACAACTATTTTCAGCCATCTTCAATTCAAATTTCAAACTCACTATGCTCGAATTCAAATGCCACAAACATCAAATAATATATTGATGTTGCACAACCACAACAATCTAATCATATGAGCCAATCAAATTTTTAAAGATAAGACTACAGGGAAGGGGGAGGGGTTTGAATCCGGGTGTGTAGAAGAGGAGTTTTTGTCCTCAACCAACTAGGTCAACCCAGGTATGTACTGCATCTGCCGAAATACATAAAATGCTCTCAAGCTTCTTCATCCAAGGAAAAAATATCCAATTTCTAAAATGAATATAATAATAGTAACAATAATTATAATAAGTAAAAACACTAAGCAACTACCAAATCTGAAGCCATCTGAGGCAAATTACTGTTGATCAACATCTACTTTTCTGGGCCACTGGGTAGCTTTGCAGAGTTTTCTCCAGATGCATTAAGCTCATCCCAAGCTTCTACCCAAGTAACCATAGCATCTGCTAGCTTAAGAAAGTAGGGGTCAATCTTGCCAAGCTTAGCCTTGACTTGCTCAGAGAGTTCAATGTAGCATTTCTGAACACTAGTGCATTCTCTTGGAAGGACTGCAGCTTGGAAGAAGGGGATCAACTCCTCTTGCCAGAAGATACCATTGTACTCCTTTTTGAGGTTTACAAAGGGATTGCTGGCTTTGCTGTGCCATATGTAGGGCAGACCAGTTTTGACTCCATATCCTAAATGGTCACATATAACCTACAAGCATATTAATGTGATTTAAGTTTCTCCCTCATGATGATCAAAGGTTCAAAGTAAACTGGCAAATACAAAAGACAGGTTGAATCATCTAGAAAGTTAAAAAGGCACTATATTTCTCAGGGCATCACCTCAAAGTCTGTAAATTGTGACGGGGCTGTTTGAATTTCATGCCAAATTATCTTGATTCATCCCCCACAACACACAAAGGGACCACTGACAGAACTATAGACCAAATATGCCATTTTCTTTTTCTTAATAATTAAAACCACAAGTTAGTGATATCTTGTACACAAATTTGGTGGTAAATACACCTAATTCAAAGCTTCTAATGTACAAGTACATAACTCATCTATGATTTCACCCAAAGAAATTTAAACCACCAAGTAAACCCTTGTGACTTGCTAGTTATTTATATTTAGAATAGCGATAAGTAACTACAAAACACTCAATGGATTTAAACAGGGTAAATAATAAAGTCACAATTCAAGTTACCTTCATGCACCAGCCAGCCCACATATCATCATATCTTCCAATTGGCTGACCATCACCCATGAGTCCAAAGTACATTGCAGGTCCAATCAGTTCGCGGTTGAATGCCAAATTCATACCACACATAGGAAAAAGGGTTCCCTTGGGTATTGTCATAACTGCATCAACAAACCTGAAAAGTTTTTAACAAGAATGAACAGACAATTAGGTAAGGACCGGCTTGTTAGTAGTAATTCAGTTTAAACAGAAAGAAAGAGAAGCATACAATTAGTATTTGTGTTATTTGGGATCATAAATCATTATACCTGTTGTTCCTTTCCAGAGGCTTGGCAAGCTGGGTGGGAGCATCATAGTCAGGGATGTTGAGCCAGAGGCCATGAGAAACAGCAGTCTGGACGCCCTCACGGAGGCTAAAAGGATATCCACGAACAAAGTCTGCACCTTCTCTGTATGGATCATAAAGAGTGTTGAAAAACAAAGGAGTTGATGGATTTAGAAGGTTCCTTATATGCTGTTCGAGTGCATTGATCTCTTTTCCAGATGGGTCTTTGGCAACCTGTATAATTGATAACAAGAATCACATATAATTCATAACAACAGATTAAGTTGATTAGCAGAAATTGGGCAAATGTGAAAATATATATATCAAACACTTGTTTTGAAATAAAATAGAACCACAATCACAAGCAATATGCTTCAGTTTAATCACCCATATAAGTCAGAACTCAGAAAATAATGACACCAACAAACAAAGAAAGCAAATTGCCTTGGAACTTTTGAGGCAAAAATGACTCGCAAAATCCAATATCGACTAAAATCTTAAACAAACCATTCCAAACCTAGAACCCCATAGCATAAAAACTTCAAGCTCCAACCAATTGAACCTAAAAATTTCAACCAGTTAAAAACAGAGAGATAGGGAGCTTACAAAGCAATCATCGTCAATGGTAAAGATGTACTTCTTCTTAGAGACCAAGTAGCCAAAGCAGCGACAAGCAGAGTCCTTGAAGGAAATGCAAGAGGCCTTGGGACCCAGTATGCGGTTGATGTCATTTCGATTGTAGAGCTCGTAGTCGAAGCCTTCGGGGACCTTGATGGTCTTTGATGGGTCACCGTCCTGGACGATGATCAGGTGGTACGGCTCGAAGTACGGCCTCCACATTTCCAAGAAGTCCAGGTTGCGAATCGTCGGGATCACGATATCAAGTTCGTCTTTCAGGATCGGCGTGGGTCGGACCGAAGCTCCCGCCATTGCTGAAACACAGAGAGAGAGAGAGAGATACAAACTGCAAACAGACACAGACGTAGAATCGGATTCGACTCTACGAAGAAGGTGGGGTTTGTCTTCGTAGTATATGTAAATTAATTAATTAATGACATATGATCATATCCCACTAAATATCTTATTTTTCCTGGATTTTTGGAAAATATAAATATGTCAAACTTATTTTAGGCAGTTGAGTAGTTGACTGATCAATCGAACCTGAAATGGGCTATGACCCTATTTGGGCCACAAGTTGGTTGCATAAAGTTGGGCCTAGTTTCAGAATCAGCTCACTAAATAGTAACACTAACCTCCTCTCCACACAAGTCATAGCTAGGTTTCTTTCTCTCGGCCTCTCTGGCTATCAATCATTGGGCCTTCTATAGTGGTTAAGCCCAAGGAAGATTCAACAGACAGAGAGATAAGAGAGAGAGATACAGGGAGAGAGAATATCTGGTCGGGGCACCCAGGAGGCAAGAATCACCTCCGAGCTTGGTTGACCAAATCCGCAACGATGCCGACGCTGACGAAGCTCTACACAATGCAAGAAGCCTCCCAGCACAACACCAAAGACAACTGCTGGGTCGTCATTGATGGCAAGGTAGTCTACCCTTCTCTTTCTAATCATATATCTTCGTGGCCTTCTATGAGTTGAAGGCAAAACGCTAAAACTACATCACCTTCATTAATTGTTTGTACTGGTTTCTTAGTTCTTCTTTGTGGGTATTATGTTTATTGCTTTATTTTCAGATATGTATTGCCTCTACTTCACATCCTTGACTGTATTGTAGTTTGGCTCTCTAGCTAATTTTATATAGTATTTTGATTTCGGGTTGTTATGTATTAGGGAGGTTCATACTGTTCCAAGATGTTATTATTCACTATTTTTTAATCTTAGGTCATGGGAGGTCAAAGAGTGAGACTTACGAATACTACCTGGAAAACCCATAATCTACTTAATACCATTTGTGTCATATTATAGAGTTTGTTTCAAAATTTCAATCATAAATGCAGACTTAGAGGCTATTGTTTAGATTGTAATCAGGATTGATCTGTATGTATGGTTTTGCTGTCCTTGCTGTTTCCTAATTGCTTTCACAAAATTATTTAAACTACAGGTGAATGGTCCTCATAGTATAAACATATAGATTTTTAAGCTTGCTGTATTCTGTTAAATTGTATTTGGCTTTGTACCAGAAATTACCTAAAGCAATTTTTTCATAAAATGAACTGGTGACTGTTTAAGTACACATTTGGTTGGTCAGTATAACAATCCATTTATTGCTGCCCACTGTGCTTTGGTATTTATAAGTTCTCATGTGGCTTCTCTCTTATAATGCATTCTTTCATATTGCCTTTGTCATCAATAGCAAAGAACAAATTCCCTGGGTGGTAGTTCATGCGCACTGGGTTACTGTTTGCTGTCTGGATTTGGGTCACTTGTATAAGTTCCATTTCCATAGTTGGAATTTGTTTAGTATCTTGGTTTCTTTGCCATCTTAAATAAACGAGATTTGGAGTCTGCAGAATGAGGACAGCCCTTCAATATAGGAGGGCATTATATTATCCAAATAATGCCTTGATTTCCCATTGTGAAATCAGTTTTCAAGATATCAGTTTGATTGTGTTTACTCATGAGTTTGTGACTATATGTAATCAAGGAATTTTGACTTTACTTTTGTAATGGTTGCTTGTTTTTTTAAGTTGCTATCATCATGTCTTATTCTGGTCATGGTTGCATACTATTATCATATTTCATAGATAGTACAATTTGATCTCTCTCTTTCTCTCTCTCTCTCTCTCTCTCTCTCTCTCTCTCCCCGCCTCATTCTCATGTATTTGTTAATCCCAGGTGTATGATGTGTCATCATATTTGGATGAGCACCCCGGTGGAGATGATGTAGTCCTTTCTGCAACTGGTATATTCTAATGCTTCCTTTTGGGATAATTTTCTCAATTTATTTGACTGCACCATAAGGAATTTGTTTCAGAAAATCATCTAAAGCAATGTAGATACAAATATAAGTTCTTGATATGACTTGCTGATATAATTTTATTAAAGGAAGGGATGCAACTGATGATTTTGAAGATGCTGGGCATAGTAAGAGTTCAAAGGAGCTCATGGAAACCTTTTGCATTGGAGAGCTGGACACCTCTTCCTTAGACTTTCCGGAGCTTGAGATCATCTCTAAGAATCAACCAACCGATTATCCTCAAAAGCTCATGAACTTGACAAAGCAATACTGGGCTGTCCCTGTGGCTGTTGCTGGCATCTCTATGGCTCTTGGTTTCTTGTACTTGCGCAAGAAGTGATTCAATACAATTTTGCCCCGGTTAAAAGAAAATTAGTCATCACAATTTTATATAATTAGGAGAATAGAAACTGAAAGAACTAGCCCATTGTTACTTTAAAATCTTCACAAGTAATGAGGATATTCGTATTATGATTGAAAGATTGATGTATGAATTTCAAATTTGACTTTACATATTTTAAGGAGATGTATGTCATTGAAATTTGGGAATTCATGACTTGTTTGTTTGTGGGTCTCCATTCTCTAATTGGGTAATACAGAAAGTTACAAGATATTCGTGGGAATATTGTTAAGTTTGGGTTTCATTATATATATATATATATTTGTGTGGAATATATTTATAAAGATAAAATGGGAAATTTTAGAAAAAAAGGAAAAACTAGGTTTTAGGTATATAATGTTCAAATTTTTGTGAAGCTCTAATCCCACTCCTAAATCCAATCACAGATGGTAGCCCCCTGAAGAATAATGGGCCACTCCAGTTGAAAGCCTACTACAGCGGGTCTTATGTAGACGAAGCCCATAAGCAGAGTCGGCGACGCAGAGACCAAAGTGACAACTGAAAACTTAAAAAGAAGAAGCAGCAGCAGAAGAAACAAGAAGGAAGAGTGAATCCAAAGGAATCAATGGCGCAGCAAGCAGTGCAAAAGAACACACTGTACGTAGGAGGGTTGGCAGAGGAGGTGAACGAGGGCATTCTACACGCGGCCTTCATACCCTTCGGTGACATAAAGGACGTGAAGACGCCGCTCGACCAAGCCACCCAGAAGCACCGCTCTTTCGGCTTCGTCACATTCCTGGAGAGAGAGGACGCTGCCGCCGCCATGGACAACATGGACGGCGCCGAGCTATACGGCCGCGTCCTCACAGTCAATTACGCCCTCCCTGAGAAAATCAAGGGTGGTGAACAGGGTTGGGCCGCTCAGCCCAGTAAGTATTGCACCTCTATTCTGGTGTTTTCGATTGCCAGCTTAATTTGTTCAGATGGGTTAATTGATTGATTAATTGTTTGGTAGGGTTGTTTTGATTATTGGGTTTGGTTTGGATTTCGTCTAGGATCTGTGATTTTGATGTTCTGTTGGATTTGGTTGCACTAGTTATTAAATCTGGGTTTAGGGTTTTAGGATTCAATCTGGGTATGCTTTCAAATATGCTTAGATTCTTTATTGGCTTAGCTTCTTATAGGCATAGGTAAAGTCTGGGAATTTCATAGTTATTCAAATAAAATTTTACATCAATGTGCCAAGAAACATTGATTAAAGCTGTGAAATTAAGCAAAGATAGAAGAATGTAACTCAAAGATAAGAGTAAGTTAGAAACAGTTGCGTAACATCTTCGAAGATGAAGTTGGACTTGCACTAAACTAGAACTACTCTTTGAAGGTGATGTTCGTTTTCAATGAAGCCTGAAGCTTGAGGTATGCTTATATGCTTAACTTGTTTCTTTTCTTTTTATATTGTGCAGTTTGGGCAGAAGCAGACACATGGTTTGAGCGGCAGCAACAAGAAGAGGAAATGCAGCGTATGCAGGCAGAGAACAAGGCTGCCATGCAGGCTGCTGAAGAGTTGCACAGGAAAAAGATGACACAAGATCGAGAAGGGGAAAAAGAAGAGGAAAGCGAGATCAAGGATGACCCCATGGCAATGGCTGAAGCAGAGGTTTTGAAACAGAACAACTAGTTCCACTGCTTCCAACTGGGAAGCATGAGAGAAATGTGCATTTATTTTCATCAAATCCTTGTAATTTTTCAAGCTCTCTTGTAAAACTTTGACAATGAAACAAATACTTGATTCTTAATTTCATATAGCTAGGGATCCTTTTTTAGAACTGTTAAAAGGGTTTGTGCGACTGTGCGTTGGGTGTTTGTTATTTCATAGTGACTTCTTTCATAGATGCTTTGGATCATAGTATGGTGTACCATAGCCTGTGATATCAGGCTTAAACTGAGTCTTGGGTAGTTCAGTGATTTCATCTATGGGCATCTTCCTCCTCTCCGTGAAAGTATGTTTTGTATGAAACTAAGAGGCAACCTGCTCACACACATTATCATATTGTATTACTCTTATCATATGGTTTCCATGTTATGAGAGGGTTTAGGTTAATTATAATCTTGTTAATCAGATTTTAGTTTTAGATGTTCCTCTGCTAATAAACAGATATTGGGACACGGGTCAGAACTTAAAATGTAAAAGGTGAATTAATGAAAACATAAAAAATATCATGCCCTTACCAACACATCCCCATTAGCAGACGGCACCGTTTTGACTTCTCACGCGCACGCCTTACTCACGTGCAAAGCTCTCATCCTATTTCCTCTCCCGCTAAGCTGTTGGACCTGTCACTGAAAGTGAAGACAAACTTCCAACCCTTCAAGCACTTGCTTATCACTTCTCTCATGGCTAATAGGAACACCCAATAGTTGGAATTACTTGGGCAACGAAGAAGTTGAGCTCATGGTAGCTCTGTCCATGGCGTCGCTCTCTTTAACTCACTTTCTCCTATTACCCAGGTTCTCTCTTTATCTCTCTCTTCGAAATACAGTCTTCTAATTCAAACCCATGTGGTTCTTTTGATCTTTATTCAAATGACAACCCCAACTAAGCAAAATGCAAATTAAGAAATAACGAAATTGAAAAAATGAGGAATCTTTTCTGGTTTTGCATGATTGTAGAGTTTTCATGACTGCTTTTAACTTTGAAGATAAAAGCCATGAAAAGAACCATAAGTGACCTACACCTCTAAAACCCTAAGACTAATTGTACTTCGTAGTCTTCGGCCAAAAAGAAAATACATTACCCTCAGCTTACTTACCAAATCATTAGTAGTAATCAACTTGTTTACTAAAATTTGCAGGTGCCATTTGGGTTGTCCCAATAACCCGTCACTGGACCTTGTGCAATTTCAGGGTCTTAGAATACACAGTAAAAAATGGGGCCTTGCTGCTACCCCCAAAAAGATAAATTCAGAGACCTCAGCTCTAGAGGCATCCATTGGAGATGAGGTTGTTGTGAAGAAAAAGACATCTAGGACTTCTAAACGAACTCGGAAGAAAACAGTGAGCGATAATGATGCTTCGAGTGAGGAAAATGTCATTTCTGCATCTAGTGAGGATTCCAAGAAAACCCGTGGAAGAACTCGTAGGAAAGGTACTACCCCTTATTGCTCTCTCAGTCTTGTTATGTATATACCTATCATCTTGTATGCTAAATCTGTAATTTAATATATGTAGCTGCATCTGCTTCTACAAGCACGGAGGGAGAACAAACTGAAAAGAAGGTAAGGAGGAAAAGAACTAAGAAGAAAGATTATGATATTGAGCATCAGGTTAGTGAAGCTGAAGTTAGTGACTCCGAGGAGTCTATATTCATTGTGAATGTGAACGATGAGAGTGAGGGAGACCTAGAATTGGAAATAGATGAGGGAGAGGATATCAGCTACACTTATGGTTGGCCTCCTCTTGTTTGTTGCTTTGGAGCTGCACAACATGCTTTTGTGCCCTCAGGAAGGCCAGCCAACAGACTTATAGATTATGAGATACATGAAAGAAAGAAAGATGCATTATGGGCCCCAGAAAAATTCGTGAGGTCTCCTGGGGGATCTGCAGGCAGTGTTGCAATTGCTCTTTCAAGCTTGGGCGGCAAGGTAGCTTTCATGGGAAAACTTGGGGATGATGAATATGGTCAGGCCATGCTATATTATATGAATGTCAACAATGTTCAAACCCGTTCTGTTCGCGTTGATAGTAAAAGGGCAACTGCAGTATCACAGATGAAGATTGGTAAAAGGGGTCGCTTGAGATTAACTTGTATCAAACCCTGTGCTGAGGATTCTTTATCAAAGTCAGAGATCAACATTGATGTGCTGAAGGAGGTAAAAGCTTTTGGCACTTAGGAAAAAATAACTTTTATAGTTGGTCCTTGTTATTAGATGGTATATCTGATTTCTTCCAATTGATAAATGTGTATGATATTTTACTCGTAAGCCATGGTTAGGAATTGGTTTTAGCAACATCCACACAAAGCGTCCCATTTAATCAGTTTGTTTTGTTATACTTTTGGGGTTTGTGGAATTTAGAAGGCTGACATTCTATACTATTGGCACTGTGGTTTCTACAAGTATACTAATATTTGCAACCTCTTTTGATCAGTTTTTCCATGCATAACTCAGAAAGAAGCATTAACTTAGAAAAAACCTTATACATGATCTAAATTTACTTCACTTTGAGTGTGTATGCATTAGATTTGTTAGCTACTTGTGTGGTCCTAGTCATGGATAACTATTAACAACCTTTCATGCAGGCAAAGATGTTCTACTTCAGCACACATTCTCTGCTTGATCAAAATATGAGGTCAACTACACTGCAAGCAATCAAGATTTCAAAGAAACTAGGAGGAGTTATTTTCTATGATGTAAACCTTCCATCACCACTATGGCAGTCTTATGAAGAAACCAAGTTGTTCATACAGAAAGTGTGGAATCTTGCTGATATTATTGAAGTTACTAAGCAAGAACTTGAGTTTCTATGTGGGATCCAGCCTTCTGAGGAATTTGACACCAAAAATAATGCTAGTTCAAAATTTGTCCATCATAAACCAGAAGTGCTTGCTCCACTTTGGCATGAAAATCTTAAGGTTTTGTTTGTGACAAATGGGACTTCTAAGATACACTACTACACAAAGGAGCACAATGGTGCTATTAACGGGATGGAGGATCCCCCCATTAGTCCTTTCACTTCTGATATGTCGGCATCAGGAGATGGCATTGTGGCAGGTACACTCTTGTTATCTGCATTCTATTGATGTTTCTTATGACCAAGCATATCTACTGATTTTTCAATATGAGAGTAGGTCCCACCGCTAAATAACTAGAAAGTAAAATTCTTGTGACCCTTTTTTATGTAGGGCCTGCTTAGCCCTGCATTTGGGCGGCAACTTCCTGAATTTCTAAATAAGTAACATTTAATGTGCCTCGTAGTGCTACCTTCAGGAGAAGCCTGTAGTGTTCCATTATAGTTAATCTCTTTCTGGGGATAGACGTGGTTCAGACAAGAAATGCTGATACAAGCCTCTACTTTATATCTACATGCATGTTCTTTAAATAAAGCGCTATGCTATAAGATTTAGATTCCAGTTAGTGGCTTGGTGCACTTCCTGTCAAGTTTGAGTCGCACAGTCATTTAACAAAAGAACCTATTTCTCTTTCTTCTCTTGGTGAATGGCATTATGTAGAAATTCATTGATGCATATAATCTATTCTTGCCATTAATATTATGGCATCACTTTCAGAGGGCATTTCCCAGTTTTCCTAAGTTCTGTTTCGTGACTTCTTTTCAGCTCTCATGAGAATGTTGACAGTTCAACCACATCTAATTACTGATAGAGAATATTTGGAGCACACGATCAAATATGCAATTGACTGTGGGGTCATAGACCAATGGTTGCTTGGGCGAGCACGTGGCTTCCCTCCTAAAGAAGAAATGGAGGAAGTGGCTCCTGATCCAGATGGTATAAGGTCAGTAACAGAAATGGAATATCGCACATTAGAATCTGTAACTTAAGCCAGGTGTTTACACTGATAAATAGAGTTTATTGAGTCGTAGACCTTAGACAGGCCCAAAAAATTACTGTTCTTGTAGAGTGAAGCGAGTGCATTTGTTTTCTTCTATTTAAAAACTAGAATGTAGTCACGCAGCTCTAATTTTGTTTCCCCAATTTTGTATTTGATGGATAGCATTTATAATCAAAGCTAAACGATGTTACATGTCTTTTAAGTCTCACAAATGCATTAATTGTGGACATTGGAAACATTTTGAATCATCTCAATCTTATCCATAGAGTATGTATTCCACACGTTTTAGCGTCACTACATTGAAAAAGATTGGAGATGTTGAGTAGTAATTTTCATTACTTAATTGGGGGTGGTTGAGGGTAGGTGGGAAGAGTATGATGTCAAACCTCCGAGTAGGATTAGAGATTTTCTCTTTCCTTTTGATTCCTTTGGTACATCACTTTCTTAATTAAGCAAGATTGTTATTGAGAAATGCAGCTCAAGTTGTACTTGTACTATTACCGACAATATAGCGATTACGTAGGCCACCTACGAGAGAGTTTTTTTTTTTTTTGGTCAAATGGTGCGAGAGAGATCAAATGATAAAAGATTAGAACTTCAGAGCTTGTGGGTAACCCACACCTTTAAACTCACCCACCAGTTCTCAGGTCACCAATCAATCATTACGTGTTTAAGAACCAGAAAAGGGTTTGCAAGCTGACTCGAAGCTGCGTTGGTGAATGGTGAATATAATCTTATCCTTCAAATATTATTTTTAACTAATATCGTCCAAGCTCATGCAAAAATCATTTATCTGTATTGTTGATTCCATGTTCCTTGGGATTGGGGATACAAGCAGTTCATGAGTACCGAAAGACAAGTAAATACGCAAACTACAGAGCATCACTGATCGATCTGCTACCACCAAAAACGTTCTGAAGATACACCCTGGTGTCAAATTCTAATCAGCTGTTTTCCAAGTCTAACCTTTTTTGGTTTTCAGAAACAGAAAAATACAGAGGACCAGAGAAAAAAGGCTCTTGCAAAATATCACTAGGGCTACTCTTCCAACCTTCAGTCATTCCTATTAGGAAGTAGAACCTGGAATGGCTTTTGCATTACGACCCCAACTTTATTGACCTCTTCTTACAAAAGGGCAATCACACTTCTGCAACCCCATTATAGAAGAGAGGAAGACAAGGCAAAATGGGGAAATTAACCCAAAGCTTGAACAAAAGGTGACTAATGAAAAAGAAACAGAACCACAGGTGTCGAATCCCTCCACTAGATATAAAAGCCATTCGACAGGAAGAGATCTACCCTAGGCAGAAAATTGAGAACCATCAAGTTTTGAGGCAGCTGGCTTATCCATAAACCACACCAAATTCCCTTTCAGTGGCTGGACAATTTTTGCAGGCACTGATGGGAAGTCGGATCCCACATCATCGACTGCCAGGTGCGCAGCCTCCGCTTTGCTGTCACCTGTCATGACTATGGCTACATTTGATGCTGAGTTGATGACAGGCAAAGTGAATGTGATTCTCTCTGGGGGAGGTTTGGGGGAATCCGTTATAAAAGTTACCCATTCATCTTTCTCCTCAAGAACAGAGTGGTTAGGGAATAACGAGGCAACATGGCCATCAGAGCCCATTCCTAGGAGGATGAGGTCAAACTTGGGGCAGTCACTTATATCAGACACACTAATCACACGAGATTTCACTAACTGTCGGATGACAAACTCATACTCATCAGCAGCCTCCTCTGCTGACACTGAATCATTAATAGAATGCACATGACTGGGTATAATAGGTACCTACAAACACAAAATGCAAAAGAGCATGAGAGTACAGATTGATGATTGAAATTTACCAGAACTAAAAGAATAAACATTGCAAAAGATCTATACACTATTCTCAACTAAAACCTTTCAAATGAAAGAAAAAGGTAAAGTTCAAAGATTAATCACTGGAGAAGTTTGTATCAGAAACGTAAAGATTAATCACTCTTTTCCAAGTGAGTGGTAGCTTGGTAAGTTGTCCAATACCAGTTGAAACAGCAAAATTAATTAATGATAATGATAGAACGCATCACATCATAACCAATAAAGGTAAAATAAAATAAATTGTCATAAGGTTCAGAAATTGCAGTCTCTATCATAAGTAGTGTCTTCTACGTACTTCTTACACTAACTTAATTCTGATGAAACTACGAAACAATATAAACAGATTTTTCTGGTTTGAAGTAATGGCATCATTCTTAAATTCAGAACACCAGATTATTTCTTCCTGACCTCTGCACCATCAAAACTCTTTCCAAAAGATTTTTCCTATCACAATATTTCAAGTTTCTCTCCGCTAATTCTGCCCCAATGAGTACTGAGAAAATAACCTTATTTTCCATCATATCTATCATTAGGCTGTGGAAATTATACAAGGTGAGAAAAATTCGCCCAATATGGCTGTGACTTGTGAAAGAAAGACTAATGCAGTGGTAACAAGCTTCAAGCTGAAAACGTCATCAGATTGAGAGGGAGGATAAAAGAGATGAGGGTTGAGGTGCCATGGCAAGATATCATTATCAAAGTTTATGACAGGATACGTCCTAGATGGAGAAGAAAGGTGAAAAATAAGTCAGCAGTCAACCCCAAGTAGACCACAGTACAAGCCATTGAAATTCAGTTAGATGGAAATGTTTAAAGCCTTTAAAAATGGGTAAAATGGAGAATACAACATAATAAATCAAAGATGAACAGAGACACGTCCATCTCAGTAAAGACTTTCTGCAAAAGGAATGCTTAGTGAAGTAGCTTCATGATGTTTAAGATGCAAAAAATGACCACAGAAGCAACCAACATAATCTGCGGCTACGATCCTTGACTGAAAGCCAATTATCTGCAAAACTTGTTACCAGAAGATAGCTGCACATATAAGGTGGTTCTGAAAATCAAATGGAGATTTTAGTGAAACTGTAGAAATCAGCAACAGGTAGTAAGTTTCTTTATACAAGAAAATTGACGGGATTATACTGATAAACAGTTTAGATCCAATTCAAAATTGTTGGATGCAGAATCACAGAACACCTCATCAATAAAGAGTTGAAACACATAAGGTAGTGTTTGGCTGCTGGAATGAACAATGAAATTGAATGGGATCAAATAACAATGAAATGTGAGAGGGTTACAGGGTAAAGTAGGAAGCATTGAAAATTGCTAAAGAATTTAAATGGTATTATCCACCATTTCATAGGGAGGTCCACTCCATAGTATCTTATCATTTTAGACTTGCAAGATCCAAATTGTACACCATAAATAATTATTTAGGGAACTGTAAACCATGGTTTAAAAGACATTTGAGACCCAATACATATTTGGTTTTTGGTAGGAGAGAGATTGGAAAGAAGAAAGCATCAAAATTCTAAGGCGAGACAACCAATGTCTACCATTTTTCTTTCCTCAGCCTCAATAACTTCAAGAACAAAATACAGCTTACAATAGGCTGGGAAAGTATAAAAGACATAAGAATAGTCATACAAACCTTAGACAAGAGGCGATCCTTTGCAAGCTTGTAATTGCTATCAGCATGGTTTTTTGCCACAACACGCTCGTCAGCCCAAAATATATACCATTTGGCCCAGTCTACAGTCTTGTTATAAGGAGCTTCACAGAGTTTCCTGTTTTTCCACCCTAAGTTATACATTAACACAAAAATCATAAAGCCAAAGAAATCAGATGTGGAGAAGGAAAGCACTAATACCCCATTAAGCCAATGAGAGAACCACCAGATAAAGCAATTGCAAAGACACCCCGCTCCTTCACCGATGCCTCTGATAGTTCAGCAATGTAGTCTGCCAAATCAGTGCTAAGCTCATCCAAACTTTCATGAATTCTAAACTCTCTATCTTTATGCACCCCGGAAAGAGCCATGCTTCCAACAAGTTCAACTGTACTATTGACACAAAAAATAATCAAAAGTTAGAATAAAAGCAATGTTACCTTGAATTTTTGGTCAAAAAGGAAGACCAGTCAAAACTATATAACAACCATCTGAACAACAAAAGGTTTATCTGATAATTGGTCAGAAGAAAGAGGACTAAAGCATGATACAGCCATCCACTTGCAGCTCATGGGCTTTGAAATACATTAGGGGATGAAAAAGCTATATCATTTACAGTCCAAGAAATTCACAATTCGAGTGAATTTTATATAACATCAAGGACTCGTCAAACATAATCACTAATAAAAAATCACTGAGCGCTTGGAGTCTTAATTGAGTTCAATACTGCAACAAAATCAGAGGGTATGATGATCATAATCTAAAGATCAAAGCCAACATACAAATAAAGTTATTAAATTTAGAAATTTCTCTGCAAAAGCAGACATACCCAGATCACAAAACAATCTTAACTCACATCCCATTACAGTAAGCAAGTTAAAAAAAAAATATAGAAGAACATAAAAGAAACATATAATGCCATGCAATCTAAAATAACTGAAACTGCAACAAATAGCAGTGCACAGCAGAACAGGAATAAAGAAGGAAGAAACAGATGCTTACAAAGAAGAAGAAGGAAGAAAGAGAGAGGTGGCAGAGGAGTAAGAAACTGACGAAGGTGGAGAATGGGTATCAACACGAAATAATTATATATTATATATAGCATCATCATATTACTCCAAAATCCATTTTCAGATTATAATAAAAAAAACTTCACTAGAAGTTGATAAAGAATTTACCTTCCAGGCTTCCACGTGCATCCAACGATCGTGACAAAACACACGTACAAAAATAACCCTCTCTTCAAAGTAAACGGATAAAATTATACAGACCCAAAAAAGAAAAAAAAGTAATTACACCTCTGTCTCTCTCTCACTATTCTTTTACAGAATCCTCCGTCCTATATCCTCTGCTAAATGGAAGGAAGAGACAGAAGAAATAATAATTAATAGATGGGTTTTTTTTTTTTTTTTGTGGAACCTATATTTTTTTGGTCGATATTGCAAAATAAAACCAGAATTACATAACTGCTGCTTGGCTATGCGAAAAGTAAAGCATGGGTGAAAGTCGTGGAAGAATAACTAAACACTCGCCCATATTTCATGGCGATAAATGTACCACTAGTAATTTCGTCTTGCAAGCCCAAAAGCCTAAAACAGAGCATTTTTCACTATTAACTTTTTCTATCTATTTAGGATTGTGGGATTTGGTTTTAGGGAAATTTTATCCAATATCTTCTAAATTACCAACATTTCCAACCTTACATACACTTTACTACCTTTACTCCTTGAAGTAAGAAGAGAGAAAATGAGTATATATAGGAAAGAAATGAATTGATTGATAGAAGAAAAAAAAGAGAGGATTATGATAGGGTAGGGTAAGTTGGGACTAACAACTTAGAATTATGATTTATTTAAGTTTTGATTCTTTTAATATATAAAAAGATGGAAAATAAAAACAAAACCACTATTGATGTATAATTATTGTCTTACTTACCCTGTACCCATCACCTCTTTGATCCCACATAGTCATCTACTGTTTACATGCAAATCGAGAATACATGTGAACTATTTCTATGGGCACCCAATGTTTAACAAGTAAACAAAACAATCAGACCCATTGATCAACCTAAGATCTTTTTTCTCCAAGCCACTGGGTTCGGCTTTCTGGTAACGCAACTCAGTTAGGGGTGCTCTTTTATCTGTTAGTCAATTTCATAGCTTGAATTCTTATTAATTGAAGGTCTTGGGGGGTATCCTTAAATCATATAAACCAGCTTTATGTCATCTTTCATGGTGTTTGTTTATAGTGAAGATATCATCATTTTCCCTGGTATTCTCCAACCTCTACCATAAATAAGTACTATGCCATATATATAATAATGATGAAACACATCAAGCGAGGTTTGAATCTCATGCTATCAAAATCAAAGAAACATGGCAAAAGAAGTAGGTTCCAAGTAAAAAGTATAATTCGACCAAAAAAAGTAAAAAGTATAAAGCCCCCAACAACAAATCAATGCCCCACTTCATGACAAATCGAAAACCCTACCCCAGCTCAAGAATCTTAGCATTATAAGAGCCTGACACAACTGATGGGGTCTTATATTGTTTACTCCTTTTGGGAAGAAGCAGCAACCATGAACCTTGGCTCTGCTGACATCTTCACCCTGTTGATTCTAACATTGACCGTTTGACAAAGAAACAAACACCTCTCATAATGCTCTCAAATGCCACTCCCATATATTCAACTAGTTTCTGAGAGCAACTTCTCAACTTTAGCACTCTTCTCCTTTCATTAGAAAATAGAGGCATATTTAAAAAGTTAAGTACTTTCTTTTCTATTAATTGATGATGACACTGTAATTAACTGTTGCTCCAAATTGATCAAGTATCTATTTCATGGTCTCATATGTATCTATGCTCTTTAATTTCATTCTTTAATGGAAATTTCATCATCCTTAAATCAGAGCTCATTCGGATTCCTGCATTTTGTACCTCTCCTTCACAATTATTGAGCCATTGAATAGGGGGACAACAAAATTGACCATACAGCCATTATTTTATTTTATTTTTCGCTTTGCCACTTCCATTGGTTTTCTAAAAGTTATATTGATCAATATGCCTACATTAACTATTTTTTTGCCAATAATATATGCATTCAATCATTTATTACAAATCATCTGCTATGATCCAATGGAGCTAAAGACATTATCAAAATTTTGTGGTCCTAACTTATATTAAGGGTAATTAGTCCTGCTAGATCATTGTTGTTGTTTTTTTTTTTTATAAGGCAGCCATGGATGTCCAAGCCAGCTTGTGCGCATCTCAACTAATCTCCTCCTAGGACCGGTTAAAGGTAGGCTATCCATGTCGGAACTAAGAAATTCACGAAAGATAAATCTCTCGCAACTTGACCTTATGAGGATTTGATTTGGTGACTACTGGGGAGCAAACCCAAAGCCAGACCAATTGAACCACCCCACTTTGTTGCCAAAAAATAATCTCACAAAAGCACAATTTTTTAAGATATTGGTGGTCCTAATTGATCCCTTAAAATTTTTACTGGAAAGCAGAGCATACACACACAAAATTTGTAGTTCAAAATTAAGTACTTAACTTTTTCTGATGCAGATGAGTGTTAATGACAATTTTGAAGCTCTCCTTTAAAGTCTCCTAATTGTTCCTTCAATTCTTCTTATGCTATGATTTTCTATCATATGCCTTGGTTCAATATGTTTCATTAATTGCCTCAACATTTTAGCACATAGTTTTCAGTTTTACAAGGAAGAGAAATTTTGGGCGAGTTTAAAGCTCTTTTCCATATTGTCAAAAAGCCAACAAGCAGTAGTCAATGTGGTTATGGCTGAAAGCAACACTAACACAAACTCACTTCAAATTGGGCGTTGAAATGATTGATAATATGCCCTATGTCAGAAAATTAAGATGAAGTACAAACGTGTGGGGATGTAACTTCACCAAACTTAGCTTTCTCTAACCTTTCAAAGTAATCTATCATATTGAAAATGGTATCTTTCATTATTTTACAATAATAGTAATATATTCATTAAGTTAACAACTTGTACCAAGTGGTATATAATAAAATGTGTACTAAAATATTCCAAGGAAACTACAAAATAAGGCAAAATCTAGCTGGGTGCAGGCTATGGTTAAATAAATGTGCCCATAAGTCTAAGCTAAAGGGACTTCAATCTTGAGCTAATGTCAAATGTCCATAGACGCACCCTTCCACATTTTCTGGTCATGATACAGACATTGACATGGAATTCCATTTGACTCATACAATCAACCAATATGGCACTAACTGTTTGATTATGTTTGAAACATATGTTTGGTCTCGAACCCATCATCCTGAAAAAGCTGGGTTTCCATTTTAAGTGTTTAGCTAAAAAGGCATTTGGTATACTGTTAAATTTAGAGAGACTTTTCGTTTAAGAATTGTTCTTTCATTTGGTTCATTTGGATCCCTGTTTTCTGTAATATCTACTAATTTAAAAGTGGGACAATCAATCAATTATGTTGATCTACTTTTGGCATAACACACTGCATTATTTGGTTTCTTCTGCATATTAGTATAGTCTAATTCAAGGTTAAGATATGCTCTCGCTCTCTCCCTAATTTTTTTGGTGGGTAGTACTTGTTGCTCATCAAAATCTATACCACCCATTGTTGCAAAATTATTTTTCAGAGTAAGAAAAATATGATTCAAGGAGATCGCATTGGGTACCAGTTCTGGGGTTACCTAATTTCCCCACATATTGGAAGATATTTCTGCTTGATTTGAGGTTGACAGGCCAGAGTTCATTGGCTGTTTTACATTCAAGTTTCCCACATGCTAGATGTTAACGAAATTTGAACTTCAATGCTAATAAATAGCAACTTCTGCGGCCAAATGGGTTGAGCAACCTAATTAGCAATTTGTCAAACAAGTGGGGAAAAGAGAGGTCTAAATCAGATGATGTAAGCTGAAGAAACCCACTTGCTAACATATGTGGTCCACTTATCTATTATGAGGCTACTCTATTGCTTGAGGGCCTCCCAAAATGGACTTGTTCTCTTTTCAATTGACGTACATTTTCTGCACCATATGAATGAATGAGTGAATGAATCCTCCATGCGTATTTCCCACTCATATCAACCTTCATCATTTCAAAGGCATATTCCATCTCAATCACAAAGACTATGACTTGGATTGTAATTTTCAAATGGGTTTTTGTTTTTCTCTGTGATGACTGTTAACCGAAAAGAAAAGATTGATCAAAGATAAAAAAGCTTCATTCATAAATGTCACTGTGTCAGTGTGCATGTGCAGGGACTTCAAAACTGAACAAAATTGAAATCCAACCAAAATGGAGAGGATGGAAGAGCAACCACCTCATCCCACAGGCCACAAAGACAAACAGTACCTATCTCACTCACATAACTAATAAGCCTTTATTCAATTCATGCTGTCAATTTAAATTGTTCTTTCTTTCATTTCTTGGTCTGCTTTATAAAAACAGTGACCTCTTATCTCTCTATTTCTTTGAAGGTTCCCATAGATTCTCTTCAAATGAATCCAGTTGCTGACATCAGATTCTCTTTTCGTTTTTTTCTTATTGTAATTGCAGAATGGGATCTACATTTTGTATGACTTTTACTCACTGTAGATAACATTTCACATTGACATTATCATTAGTGGTTTTGTAACACTGTTATTGACCTCCAAAATAGGCATGGCGGCAGGAACCGGAATGATACCTTTGGCCACAGAAGCGAATCTGAACACTGCATGGCCTAAAAACGAGAAGAATCTCAACATGGAAAACAAGCACAAAGGTGTGGCATTTTGTGGCTCAAGGATTAAACGAGAAAATGCACCATTGGATGCATTCTTGGACTAAAATCCCTAAATCCAAACAAATTAAACCATGCTTCAGTTGTGTTGTTTCAATTGAAGAGATATGAAACTCAATGCCATAAATCGCTTGAAAAATGAGATTGTTACTTCAATGGTGTTAAATGCTTGAAACAAAATTCCAGGTAGGATACAAAGTGCAAGCAACACCTGAATTCTGCTAAAATCTGTGTTTCCTAACCAACATTTTCAACTAAAACATCACAAAGTTCCAGCAACTTGAGTTCTACAATCCAACTAGATTTTATATTTTCATTAGTCTAGATACAGAAGCACCCTTTTATGGACTGAAAATGGCAATTTTAATCTCCAATCCTTCTGTTTACGTGTTAATGGTCTGCCTTTGCTAGCAGGGTCTCTGTTTTCTTTCACATTTGCCAACTTCCACACACAGCTCTCTGACTCTGTCTCGATAGACTCCAGCATAAACACTCCATCCTTCTCTTGGCATTTAGAGTCCATATCTTCTACATAGCAAACTCTCATAGGCATGTCTTCAAACCGATTTAAATCATCAGGTACCCTTAGTATTCTCTCTGCACCAGGAGATGATACCTAGAAAAATAACAAGCAATTTTGTACATTACACATTCATATGGACCAAACTAAGTTTCAATCACATGATAAAGCCTTGTTTGAGAAAACGTACAGAAGAACAGCTAGCAACTTATTACCTCAAGAGCCAAATTATCAGGTATTTCTCCAAGTGCTCCAACTTCATCTAATCTTTTCTTGAATTCTTGACTGTAGCTCTCAAGCTCATCCATGCTGGGACACCCATATCTGATAAAATCAGAATATTATGTCTGAGTGTTAACATCACTAGTGGTCACATATGAAGAAAAAGTTCATTATTGTTCAACATTGAAAATTCAACTTTTCACCATCTATAACACAAACATAAATCGTGCTGAACCAACAAAATAGAAAGGCTTGATCAAGGTTTTTTCTTTTTCCCTATTTTTTCTGAAAGGTAGCCTTCATCAAACAATCAACTGAAGAAAACTGAGAATCTAAGTGCTCACATCTTAAGCATGTGTTAACTGTCATTTGCAGTATATGTTTTAAACTGAAAAAATTATTTTAGCTGCTAAAGTTTAACATAATGTATGTTCAGATGTTCTTTCAAGTTGTTCATCGAAAAGAGCAGAAGATTTACTCGTTTGACAGTTTGTCCAGTCTCACATATACATATCCTCGAGGAGTGGTCTTGAAAGCGAAGAGCTTCATGTCATCACCAAATTGCATTAAGACTTGATTAGCGATGGACAGAGCCCGCTCACCCCAGTGGACATCATGCAACACCACTCCACCACCATCACCTCCATCTCCAACCTATACATATCAAAGACTAGCGTCAAATGAAACATGAAATTTAAGCTAAAATGAAGTTTGAGCATGCAAGCTGTTCAAGGAAGAATATGTACCTCAGGCTCACCAACATCCTCTTCCTCCCAACCATCTGTGATGTCTCCCTCTTCCCACGAATCATCTGAGGTCACTTCCCTTTCAATTTCTTCACCTGAAAATCTAAACTTGCATGAGCAAATGAGAGTATCACAGCTCTAAATATGCATGAGAAGGCAGCACCGCACCTCTATAATGAACTCAGAAAAATATACAGAACTAAGAATCATACATGGCCATTTTTTATCATGAAACTTGTAGCGTTGATAAGCAACAAACACTGAACTGAACTGATGTTTTTTTTTTCTTTTTAAAACAAAAAATCACTGAAGTTGTGACCTTGATCACTAGTAACAAAAGGGAGCGTGAGTACTTTGTCCTAAGGACATCTCAAAATAGCTGAAACATAGTATAATTCACATTAAAGCCCAGTTTGGTTGCTTTGAAAAAAGCAGGGGAAGAATGAACATTGACTCACTGAGAAACTGGGAAGCCACTCAATAACCATTCACAAAAGCACAAAGAACCATTTCGGAAGTAAGGAGAACAAAAAACTTAGAGGTTCCCAACTAGAGGAGCTAGATAGATATAATAGAATAAAAAAAGGGAAAAACAGATAAAGGAGGAAATTTAGGTGTACCTTGAAAAGGGTCATCTTGGTTATCCTCGGAGGACTTGGTGTCTACGAAGTCAAGAGTAGCAAAAGAAAATATTCTGGGACTGGGATTAACACAAAAACCAACCAAAGAAGAAAGAGAAGAAGGAGGGTTTAGGAGGGAGGGTATTTGATGTGTTGGGTGGGCTGTTAAAAAAGATAGGCTTCTGAAAGATGAAGAAGAGGCGGCGAGCCACCTGCGAGCACCGTGTAACTGTAGCTTCATCACTTTATTCTCTCTCTCGACTGTGACTGTGACGGTGTGACCCAGTCTTTCTAGTATTGTCGGTTTCCGCTCTATTTTTTCAGTTTATCCCTTCGATGCAATTTCACAATTAATAATTTAACAATCCCTTTGTTCAGAAAATTATACATAAAAATTAAAAAATACTGTATCCGAAACGTAGAATTAAATTTTAAAAAATTTATATTTTGTCCAGGTTGAATTTGTTAAAAATTTTACCGAAATTCAAAATAATATATTAATATATTTAATAAACTCTTTTTTGGTACAATGAGGGCGCTGTTACATAAATTATTATAACAAATTAGTTAATTTACACATTTTTTTAATTAATTATGAACAACAAAATAATATTTTTTTAATTAATTAAATGTCGTTGATAAGATTTCAACTCAAAAACTTCTCCAACCTAACGATCAAGTTAATATTAATTGCTTCCTTTCCTCTATAATGTAGGGGTTTACCGACAAGCTAATTGTTAAAGAAGAATAAAAAACAAAAGCTTTGATAAATATTTGCACAAAATTATTCATTTCGGTGTAATGTACACGGGAAGTTATTTACTTAATAGAAGTTTAATAAAGAAGAACACAACATACACAGCGAAAGTGCAGCATTGCACAAACTACAGACAGGACGGACTACCCACCGCCACACAACTGATCTAGCCTACTTAAGATATAGATCACCAAAAAGAAACAAAATTACACTTTGCCTACAATCGGAGAATGGTTCGTAGTGTATCGCAAAGATTTTGAATAGTCTGCTGTTCCTGTGTTGCTTGCAATTCCTGGAGCGGCATGTCTTCATAGCACCTGATGCAAAATTGTAAAAGAAATATGGGGAGTAAAGAACAACATACAGAAACATGATTTAAACTTAAACACGCTTAATACGATTAGTTGACTCACATCTTGTGGTAGGCTAAAGCTTGTGCGAGATTCAATAGAGTTGAACTCGAAAAGAGCCTTTTGTAAACACTTGGAGGGAGGGGCATCTGCAGCACATCAAATGATCATAAAATGCTCTCTCGCAAACACACACAGAAAGAGAGAGAGAGAGAGAGAGAGAGAGGACCTCATTTTGCCCTCTGCGTCCCTTTTTAGACTGTCCATCACCAGAAAAAAGCTCTTGTAGTGCCTCCATGGCTACAGTTCCACTATTATCCTGATCCATGCCTCCAAGAACATTGTCTGATAAGAGAGCAATGGGGGATATATCTGTTGCCCTCAAAAATGGAATAGGCACTGTATTACCAGCTGCATATATGGACCAAAGCTGCCATAACAATGAAAATAAGCAATTAAATACTTGCATTGACAAACACACATTTCTAAGGCCCTTAGAATGGGAGCTTTCAAGTGGAAAGATTCGAGCCAAGTGGATAGATGCCGCCTGCGGAGGAAGAAGCAAGGACAGTGTTTGATTGTGGTAGGGAAAAGTCTGATCCAGATGGTTTTTCTATGGCAGTGTCCCAGGATTGTTGGGAAGTAGTTAAGAGGGATGAATGATGTGTGTTTCAGGAATTCTTCAATAAAGAGATCATTAATTGCTTCTATAGCAATTGTAGTACATAAGACTCACCTATCAACTGGTAACCATCAGAATTCAGGACGAAGATTACCTTATCTTGCATTGCAAAAGCTTTCCGGCTGACAGTTTCATTTTTCAATGTGCCCCTGCTTGGACTATCAAGTGGTGCTTGAGATATGCCTTTTGTCTTTAGGGAAGATGCCTGTAAGGTCTGTGTAGCTGGATCTCCAACCAAAATTCTATTTATGGCAACACTTCCTGAATTTTCCAGCCTGATAGAATATCACAATAATTTAGTGTGCTCCAATCAAATAATCCATATCAGCCTTTGGGGGTAAATTTTGTAACATTTCGATGGCTAACTACTAAAGACAGCAAAGCAAAAAATCAGAGCACATTGTAAGAAAGCAAGCTGAACTACACGAGCAAATATTTCTGAAGCACAAATTTACAAATAAATAGTGAGAAAAGTACCTGGGTTCGGCCAATTTACCTCCTGTTCCAGCACTGGAAGGGCTTTTAAGAAGTCCAGGAGCAGGTGAAGGTCCTTCGACATTAGAAACTTGTGTCTGAGTAGCAGCCTCATCTCTTTCATCTCCACCATGAACTATAAAGGTGCCAAAATTACCTGTTAAACATAGGTTTCACATACATCAGAAGATCATATCCTATAAGCGAATTTTTGCTGTCCCATAAGCAAAAACATTTTCAAACAAGGGAATGATAAGCATGTGCTCACAGTATCATTTCACTAATATACATTAGCCAACTAGTCTTAGAGACTCACAACATGACTAGAGCAACCCCACTATTTCAAACATCAGGTAATGTCTTGTATAAGAAAAAGCAGAAGATGATGTCACTATCAGAAGTAAATACACTGTTATGCAGTTATCAATCTAGTGTTTTATGTTGCAAGAACATATCATCGGGGCAGTCTTCAGGCCCTCATGTGACTTCATTATCATATTTCATACAGTTGCGGAAAAAATGTGAAAAAAGTAACAAGCATTCCTTAACGCCTCTTCTCACAATTCAATATGCAAGCATGAACTAGACTTGCATATATATTTTCTTCTCTTTTTTATCAAAGCTTTGCGTATTTCAACCTATTCAAGATGTCTGAGTAGATGCCACAAGCCAATACCATGTAGGTCCAGCCAAACCAGCCATCCACACTAATATTTCTAAAGATATTTTTCACAATATTAGTTTCTAATTTAGCTGGAGTTGAAATGAAATAATCATGTATAGCACACCTAGAAGATTTCAGTCAAATAACAAGCATACCTTCCCCAGCCAATTCCACATCATCAGATATGTGTTGCTTCCTCAACGTGCCAGCAGTAGACGCTTCATTTGCTGCTTGAAGCCCAATATTATGAGGTCTTGAAGGTACGGTATCTCCATAATCTTCATTCACTTTAGGAGCTACCAGTGTCTGTTTCAAATTAAGAACTGCTTATTAAGATGAATGATTTCACACAAACATGCACAGGGAGAGAACAAAAGAAAAAGGCGCATTTCATACACCATCTTCCTGATCATCTGGAGCAAGACTTTGAGCTTGCAAAGCCATGGAGGCCCTAACTTGCCTTGCCTTTTCAATCCTTGGCAACATTGCAGAGGGACCACATTTGCATTTTTCAATGAATTTGTGCTGCACGTTAAATAACAAGTATTGTTAACTCAGAATAAGGGCACAAAATTTCAAGACAATGAGTACTAGATAAAGGTTAAGCCAGCTCTTTTTCATTTTTAGTAATGCAGATGACTCAATCCACTTCAAGGTAAATATAATTACACCATACATGAGCTGTATGCTTGCAAGAGTATCATTAATAGTTTCTGTATATATTGTTGTTTCAAGTTGATTCTTGCAGAAAAGGATTTGATTTTTGTGATATGTGAACTAAACAAGATGGGGACAAATGGTTGATAGGCATTCCCTATTAATAAAACATATAGACATTCACTATTAAGACTACCTTCAACATCTCAGCTGCAGTAGGGCGTAGACGAGGTTCTTTTGTTAGGCACTTTGCTACAAAATCATGAAACACGAGGGACCTGCAAAAGGAGACAACCCAAGTTCATAGGATGCTCACTATCTTTTGAGCACAAGGTGCCACCATAAAAAGCACAAAACTTTGGAGATATACATGACAAAAGTTAGAACCGTTGTGAGTTTAGGAACTCACAATTGTAAGAGTTTACAGCAGAACTATACTCCTAAAAGACTAAAAGTTTGATGTGAAGCAAGTCACAGCTTGGTTAAGGGCCACGCAAAGTTTCACTCTTCAAGCAATAAGCTTATGTTTAATGCATGATCTATAGTTTGAGCCACAGCAGAGGGTCATATAGACATCCAGGTGGCACAATCATATTGAATTCCAAATTAAACATTTAGGTAACAACTACAATAGAAGCAAGTAAATAAACAATCTTGAAGGCTTTCGTTTAAAATTTGTCATGAAGCATGGCATATTTGCAAAGACCGCAAATATATCAGTCAAGCATATTCCTTGGCCAAATGAATATTTACATTGTTCAATGTATTTAATGTAAAATGTCTTTTACAATAAATACAAAAAATATGCTGTTTGAAGCCAACAATGTCCCGGCCAAAAGAGAAGAAGCCAACAATGCTTTAAGGTATGGCAGAAAGATATTTAACATTTGTGATACTAGATGAGTCAAGAGAAATGTTTTTTACAGGCTACTGTCCTCAAGAATTGCTAGAAAAAGATCACAGATACAAAAGAATGAAAACAGACCATTTTTCTTTATCCTCAAGCATCGGGGCTGGCTCAAGGGATATCATGAATAAAACCTATAAAGACAATAAATAGGTTACATATCCCTTCATCAAGCAATGATTTTAAAAGGAAAAATTACAGAGGAAAGAAGAAATTTTTTTAATCAAATTAACATTCAACTTGGGAAAAATAAAAAACAATTGGAAGATGGATGCTGCAGAATATTCAATTCCTCTTTTGCTAAGTAGATTTTGCGGAAGCTTTTCAACATTTTCAGAATCTGGATTTCCCATAACATCGTATAAAACCATATATATACAATTCATAATACATAAAAAAGAGTTCCATTACAAAATTACCAGCATTTAATTCCCTAGCCTTTACTCAGAACTTTAGAGCTCAAACCATGAAAATAGGGGGGAAACGTGGGATGGGATGGGATGGGATGGGAAAGAAACAAAAGAATATTACTTGCAAACTCAAGGGACCAACTCTACTACTTCTAGTGGAAAGAATTCAATATAAGAGCATGTACATTTCCAAGAGTAGAATGTACACAAAGGAGAATGCATTTTCACACTTCATACCTGACTGCAGAACCTAATTTTGAACTATTTTTCAAAAATTGAAACCAAAAGAAAAGAATAGAACCAGAGCAAAGAGAGTTAAAGAAGGTTGTTTAAATTTGGAAAATTAACAACTTTTGCACCATACTCTTCCAGACATGGAACATATGTTACATAAATCACATTACTCGGTCCCTATTTATGCTTGGAAAAGACGAAAACTTTTCTACTTGTATGTATGTATGCATGAATGCATGCTTGTATGTATTTATGTATGTACGTATGTATGTAAGTTTGAAGGACCATCTCCATGGTGCATTCCTCTTGAAACATCCAATTTTGATTAATGGCATCTCTTAACCTTATTGTCAATAAAAGCACTGAATGAGAAAAAATATGCCACAACATCGAAGGTGTTGTCCATGTTCCAACTGAACATGCAACCATGAAATTGTGATGAAGCAAATCTGTATTTCGACTTTCTAGTAACTAAAAAATTGAAAGTTGAAAGTGACTAACCCTCATTGGATGCACTGCAGATCTGGGAGGGAGCCCCTGAAATTATAAAAAGGAAAACATGTCAACAATCATTACTAGGAATGGCATGATCTCATGCGCAAGGAATGATGAGTAAATTAGTCATTAAGACATAAGCAATTATTTCTTCACAAGAGCTAATACCAGCATTCACTATTTAGGACACAACAGTGATAAGGTCCAATTCAGTGAGAACTCAAGATATTATCACTCCTTTAACACTAATACTAAACCATCACCACCACCACCAAACCAACCCCCCCCNCCCCCCCCCCCAAACACCCTTCCTGCCACAAGAAAAAAAGAAAACACTCAAAAGCAGCCACCTCTTAAATTTTCCAGAGACTTAAAGAACGATTAACATGCTGGCATATGTTACCTCTGCCATTTCAATTGCAGAAACACCAAGAGCCCATACATCCACCTGGAGCAAAATTGAAAACAGAAATCATACCAAGAAGTCAGTCTTGTTAAGGGCTTCATCATGACAATATTTTCTCAAAAAGTGGTGCACAAAAACAAAAGAAGTTTTTGTAGAGGGGCCTAGAAGAAGGAAAGAAGCAACACAAAGGAAAATTCTGTGCAGAGCAGAAATTTTACCTTTCCATCATAGCGACTTTCCTGAATAACTTCTGGAGCCATCCAATGTGGAGTGCCAATGAACTGAAAATGACAAGAAAATGAAAAAGAATTCCATGTATCAAGCACAAATATCACCAAAAGCCAAGGTTTGTTACTCTCCATCCTATCCAAAAGAGAGTCTGTATCAATTTTGTTGTTGTTTACATTGAAGCATGTCTAGGGAATCATGAGAGTCCCTTGAGTTTTTTCATTACCAAAGCACCAAAATAAGCCTAAGGAGTTGGGTAGATAGTGAGTACACACGGGCTTTGTGTCTCATGAGCCACAGCCATCGTGTCCTAAGTTCAAAAACCCCACAGAAACACCTTTGGTAGCCACCCCAGGGATCTATCCCGGCAAGACATCCATTTTAAACAAAAAGAAGAAAACACTATGCATCAGACTTTAGAGCAAACTACTAGCAACTTCTGGTCCATTGAGTGCAAATTTTGGGCAACTAAATAAATTAAGTTAAAAGAAAAAATAATTTTGCTGCAGCAATTTACATCTTAACTAAGCAATTGACATACTGTGTTACGCTTTGACATGGTCCTTGTAAGCTGTGCTGCAACCCCAAAATCACCTGAATATTGTCACACACCAAATTTCTGAGTCAGTGTGTTGCTCAAAGTACAAGAAAAGAATATGAACTTCACATGAACTGAAAAGAATAATAAAGACTACTTTAGCACACATTTTAATATGAATACTCAAAAGAGTACGAACATCATCATCAGTGAAGATCAGCATGATTCAAGTGTTACAAAGGCTTCCACATTTTTTTTCTAGAGTCCACTACATAAAATGAATGATAATCGTACTCACCCAATTTGACATCTCCTTGTTCAGTTAACAGAATATTACCACCCTTAATATCTCTGTGGACCTTGAAAATCGAGTGCAAATAAGCAAGGCCCTACACAAAACAAATATTGTTTAAATCAAGAACATATGAAGCAAACAGCAGATATTTTAGCCATATATAGTTCAATTGTGTTCACATACGAAAACCCTAGAGAACAGAGAAACTAAGGCGTTCTAAAGGCACTTCATCGAGCATTTCCTCGTGATAAAATTTAAGCCTACGAGTCAGTGGAAACTCCCTTAATGAGTTGCTATTGTTCAATTTTAATCCAATCAAAGTTGACCATACCTTCAATGCTTCCCTACAAATGAAGGCTATTTGATACTCCTCCAAAGCATCCTCGGTAACATTCATCAAGTCAGCAACACTTCCACCACCACAGTACTCCATCACAATCTGCCAAGACCCAGAAAATTTGTAGTCTCAGCCTCAGTGTTTGCATTACTCAAAATACGAAACGAGAAACCAATGGCAGCTTTATCATTTAGCAATTTCACTAGTAAACATATGAAAGCATATCCTATCCATTACCCAAAGATACTCTTCTCCTTGGTAGCTCCCCAGGTAACGAACAACATTCGGATGATTACATTGCTGCAGCATCTCAATTTCACCACAAATTTCTTCATATCCCTCTTCCTAAAAAAAAATCAAAATCAATCTCAAACTCAAACCAATTGGAACTAAAACGCATAAGAAACCGAAAAAGATGACAGAAACAGACCCCTTGAGATAATGAAATGACTTTAATTGCCACCAGCTCCGAAGTCTTTATATCCCTGGCTTTATAAACCGCACCATAAGACCCCTTCCCTGCCATTCTCATCAAAATTTAACAATCCCCAAACTTCTAATGCAGGAAAAGCTGAAGCACATTGAAGTTAAAAGCTACAAGAACCCACCAAGCTCATTGAGCAACTCGTACTTTGTAGTCGGGTCTTCTCTGGTAACGCTCTCGGGTATAGAACTCGTCGACATTTTCGTGTTCTGGCGAGGCTCTTCGTTTTGCTGCGAGGACCCACTTCCCTTCCTCTGCTTCCCAAACCCTAACTCCGACGAGGCCTGCATGCTAGCCACCGCCATACTCATCGTCGAACCAGCAACGCTGCCGCTCGTCCTCCGCACCAAGGTCCCACTTACTGACGACGACGACTCTCTCTCGCTCGACGACCTCTCCACAAACGTCGAGAACCCACCTCCATCTCCGTCATCGTCCTCGTCAGCACTCACTCGCCTCGAGTAGTCACGTGACATCCTCGAGTAGTCACGTGACAACCTCGTGGTAGTCCGATTGCGACCGCCTGGCTTGACGATCATCGTACCAAAATCTCCGCCGTTTTCTTCTTCGTCTTCTTCGTCGTCGAAGTAATCGAGCGGGGCTCCGCCGCCAAAGTCTTTGGGGAGGCGTTTGAGAAGCGGAGGAAGAGATGCGTCATCATCTTCTTCGTCTTCTTCTTGAGAATTGTTGTTCTTGTAAACCATTGTGGCGTACGGGTTGGGTTCTGGGTCGGAGCTCTTGGGCTGCTGCTGCGGTTTGCTTCGTCGCTGTTTTAGGTCTCGCTCGGATTCGGAGTTGGAGTCACCATCGTCGTGGACGACTACGGTTGAGTAGAGTTCGGGTTTCGGCGGGATTTTTCGGGTCCGGCGCGTGGTGGGGATCGGATCCATTTCTGATTGGGTCACACACAAAGAGAGTGTGCGTGTACGTGCGAGTGTGTTAGCTGTCAGAGAAGGCCATAGCTGGAACTGGCACTGGAACTGGATGCAACTCGATGCGTAATTGGAACCAGCTGTTAAGCACGACGATGATATACTTATTGGGCTCTTATTGGGCTCCGCTTATGCCGTCTTCTGGGCCAAATAAATTTTGACAAGCCCATTTAGTGTTTGCAGTTCCAGCCCAAAAGGTTAATACGGGTGCTTATGGTTTCCTTCTTGTTCAAGGAAAGGGTTTGTTTTAAATTAACTGCTAAATTGCTAATGCCTCCCAATTCCCATTATAACACTATCAAGCCCTTAATTTATTTTCCTTAGTTTCGTGTAAAAAGGCTTATCTAATTTGATTTCTTAATTTGCTTATTTCAGATGAAAAGCTTGATTCATTAAATCAAACAGAGGAATTTAGCAGAGCATCTCAACCATATTGGGAGAAAAATTAACCAAGACGTGGACCGAAGGTGCATGCATTAAGGGCAACCAATATGAAAGTTCAACAATCCTAATTGGGCCTCTCAAAATGAGAGTAGATTTTCTACTAGATTTGATACTTGTTTTAGTACCAAGTTTTTAATACATTGTACAAATAAGACGACGGTCTTGTATTAATAAACTCTATTTTTTTTAATTGATACTATTTTTAAAAAAAATGACTTAAACTTTGTTTTATTTGTCAATTTACAAAATATAAATTATGAATGTTATCAATATTTCCTCTTAATATTACTTTGGATGTAATATGTCACTTCTGTAAATTTAATAAGTCATGCACATAATCACTTTTTTAATGATAAACTTGTCATTTTATTTATAATACAAGTCCATAAATACAATTACTTTATTCACGTGGCTTTTTTTTGGATGGAAAATATAATTACTTCAAAATTAATATTAAAATGGCACATTTTGTAATGATATTTAAAACGACCGTCTCTCTCTCACAGACAGCTCTAACGTCCGTGGCCGGCTGTACCAAAAGCCCCTCTGCGTTCAAACCCTAAACCAAACCCACCCATTTGATTTCTTCGCTTCACTTTTGAATAGCGAGCCTCAAGAAGCAAGGTTAGAGATGACAAAAATCCCCGCGGGTTAGGATCCCCGTGAGGATCCGCTCTGATTAAACCCCGATGGGGATGATAAATGGGGCCGGATTCGAATTCGGGGATTTAAACGGGACCCGAGTCGGGGGCGGGGCGGGGATGGTATTGGGTCCCTCGGCCCTGAACCCGCCCCGATTACACATATTTATTATATGTATATGTTTTTTTATTATGTATATATACTATTATACATATATTATTTTTAATATTTTATTAATCTACATATACTTAAAAATAAGAGAAATGTATGAAAGAGGCCTGAGTTCCTGAGAATCGAACTCAGGACCTCAAACCTGCCCCAACAATGCCTTAACCAACAAACCAATTGGTTCTTTTGAAATTATTCTTCCTATATATGTATTTATACATTAACTAAACTAATACTCTAAACTAAAAACATAAAACTCTACACCTTATACCCTATACCCTAAACCCTAAACCCTATACTCTATACCCTATAACCTATACCCTATACTCTATACCCTATAACCTATACCCTATACCATAAATCATAAACCCTAAACCATATAACCATAAACTCTATATAAATATATTATTTTTATTAATATACTTAAATTCTAAACATAAACCCTATAAACCCTAACATAAACACTTATAAACCATAAACTCTCTAAATTCTCCCATAAACCTTAACCCCTAAATCCCTATCACATAAATCATATTGTCTAAACAAAACCGTAAACCCTTCCCTAGT